>BGPT01000010.1:318212-333463 GCA_003297045.1 Symbiodinium sp. clade C Y103
TTGCTGCTGTTTCTGCTGATTTTGTTTTTCTTCCTATGCTTGTTATGTCCTAAAAGAGTGTTGGGCTGGTGGAAATGAGAAATGTTGGGCATATTTTTTCTTTGAAAAAAAAATTAAACGTAGAACCTTGCAAGAGCCCCCACTCCAGGGGTCCTGGAAGTTCATGTTTATTTGTGCGCGCAGCTGTTGTTCTTGGTTTACCCCCCCCACGAAACAAACATGGAACCACCGGAACGATTTGCCAAATTAAAAAACATAGCCATACACATTTTTTTATTTTTTTTTTGAAACATGTTAATTAGACCCGGTGTAATATCTACATAGACGTCTTGGATTCTTGGATGGACACTGATTCGTTGAAAGGGTGCAGGAGAGTCAACCACAGGAACGCCACTCACGTCATCCTGCTAGTGTTGGCGGTTGCATCCCTATCACAAAACTGTAAATCCCCTTTCTACTCGCAAATATTACACCGATATTTTTGAAAATATCATCAGTTTCATTGGCACTATTTCGCTCGGAATTGATATTTTTCTATCCTATTGTATCCTTTTGTTGTTTCCTTGAACGGTGACATAGTTCACCATCAATACTACATGAATGGATTCTTACCCTCCAGTGAAGTAACGTAGCTAGGGAAAATCCAGCATTTGTAGATCATGTCCTAAGTTGGCTCAAAAGCCCTTTGCAGTCAGTATGGTTATATACCCCCCATAAACCCAAATGTCATGCTAGTTACTGTGCAACAGTTTAGCCAGCTCATTAACTCATTGGTTCAGTCCTTGGCATTTACCGGTTAAATCCACACTATTCCTTGGATGAATCACCATAATCACCGGGTTAGCCTGATTATGAAAAAACAACTTATCTAACTATATCTAACTATATCTAACTATATCTAACTATTCAGCAGCACAGCGTATGTTCCATGTTGTTCCATTATATATTCCACTGACATTTCTTATATTATTCTGTTGTTTTCTACCCTCATTCTTTCCCCATCATGTGGACAATACAGCTGCAACCAAATTCCTTAAAGCTCGATTAGATTTAAATCAGCATTACATCCAATCAAACCAACAGTTTGACTTGTATGAATATGATTCCCAGAAGAAACCATGTGATTTCCGGACATGTGGATCCCGGTATAAATCCCACCAAAAATCACATAAAATCATCATGTTTGCAAAGACATCCTATGAAATCGCAATGGAATATTTACCAACATTCACTCTAAAAATTCATCCAAATGTAGGTATGAATGTACCATAGATGCAGCATCTGGGATTGATGATGGTGAAAATCCATGAAACCCACCATTTTTGAAGGTCAAACCCACTATTTTCGGCTGAAAAATCCTAGCCCAGGTCACCGAGACTTGGCTCATGCCGTTGATCAACTCAGCCACTTGTATCCGACCCGATCCGAGGGGGAGAAACAAAGAGAAACCGTGCTGGGATGGTTGGCTCACGGGCGAAAATGGGGAGAGTAACCATTCGTAAGCTTCAAAACTTCGAAAAACATATTTTAGCAGTGAAAACGCGGAGTTAAACAAAAAAACACCAAACGGTGGATAGTCTGAAGCAAAAAGAAAAGAGCAACAAAAATGGGATGTTAACCACCAAAAATTTGGAGAAACATGTGAGTTGACCAGTGAAAACTGGCGGTTTAAGGACTACCAAATTGGTGATTAAGCAGCCAAGACGTGGCAGTTAAAGCTATCCGATGGGCTTTGAAGGGAACTGTTAGGACTTATCTATCCATATTCCCCATTGGGGAGCCAAGGGGCTGTGAGTTGTTATTTGTTAAACCACATGATAGTGAAATCATGTAAAATCCATTAAAATCCATAGCATTTTTGTGGACCAGGTCCCGAAATGGCAGAGATATTCAGGGTGAAAGCACCATTTTTTCGAGGTTCAACCATCATTTTTCATACTTAAAGCAGCATTTCAACTGGTTGAACCACCATTTTTTAGCTGGTTACCCTCTGGTAAACTAACATAACCATGGAAAATCACCATGTTTAATGGGAAAATCCACTATAAATGGCCATTTTCAATAGCTATGTAACAAATTACCAGAGGGTACACCATCTTTTTTGGCTGGTGAAACCCATGATGGAAGCAATCCCCAGGTCATCGAAGGTATCGCCGGCGCGGGCAGCGGCTTCGGCCGCTCCGCCTCGGTCCTACGCGTGCTGAAGGTGCTGCGGGCACCTTGGCGACGATGTGCAGGGGATGGAGATATGGGGAATTCGATATGGTTTTATGGGGGACTTATATGGATATATATGATAGATTATAATAGCTAATGGTTGGATTAGTTGGTTTATGATAAATCCTTTCCCCCTAATACTAACCCCCCTAATAATAAACACCTCAGGTAGTTTTTATTATTAGGGTGGTATTTATTATTAGGGGGGGCCCTAATACTAAATTTCGGACCTTATTACTAAAAACTAGTTTTCTCGATTTTTAAATCAATTAAATTCCAATTTAAAACGCAATTAATACGTTGCAAAAAATTCGATTTCGAAGCGGATCGCTAATAGAAAGCGCCGGACCTTATTACTAAAAACTATTTTTCTCGATCTCAAAATCAATTAAATTCCAATTTAAAACGCAATTAATACGTTGCAAAAAATTGGATTTNGACCTTATTACTAAAAACTATTTTTCTCGATCTCAAAATCAATTAAATTCCAATTTAAAACGCAATTAATACGTTGCAAAAAATTGGATTTCGAAGCGGATCGCTAATAGTAAGCGCCGGACCTTATTACCAAAAACTATTTTTCTCGATTTCAAAATCAATTAGATTCCAATTTAAAACGCAATTGATACGTTGCAAAAAATTGGATTTCGAAGCGGATCGCTCATAGTAAGCGCCGGACCTTATCACTAAAAACTATTTTTCTCGATTTCAAAATCAATTAATTTAAAACGCAATTAATACGTTGCAAAAAATTGGATTTCGAAGCTGATCGCTAATAGTAAGCGCCGGACCTTATTACTAAAAACTATTTTTCTCGATTTCAAAATCAATTAAATTCCAATTTAAAACGCAATTAATAATTTGCAAAAAATTGGATTTCGAAGCGGGACCCTAATAATAAGCACCCCGGGGTTGACTAGTTTTTATTATTAGGGGGTGAAACCGACAAATGGTAGGTTTNTTTATTTTTAAATTGTTTTCTAAAGGGGATCAATTAAAAGTCAAATTGGCCAACCACAAATTTTCCAAAATTGGAGATGGACCCTAGTTTTTATTATTTTGGGGGGGTTAGTAATAGGGGGAAGGGATTAGTTTCTAGTTACTATGGTGATGGTAAACCATTAGTAACCACCAGCTATTAGTTGGGGTGATTTTTTCTAGGGGATTAATAGTTGGTGTATAACTATGCTGGAACTGAAAGGTAATCATGTTTTTAGATCTACAGCTAACCTTTTGCATCATGGTTTGTAATTGGTTTATGGAGGATATAATTATGATATAGCTATGTTTAGTGGGATTGTAAAGCAACTTCTGGTACTTGGAGGGTCTGAGTAGTAACCATTAATGGAATTTCGTGGTCTATTGGGTGGATAAATGTACAGTAGTTAAGAGCTGGTTCATACCTATGAAAAAATAGCTGGCGTATAATTATTTCATATTTAATACTATGGTGATGGTAACCGCTGGCAACCAGCCATTTGCAAACGTGTGACTTGAGCAGTGAAAGGACATCATTCATTCGGTCAAAAATGGTGATTTCACCAGCGAACTGGTGCTGCGAGCCCAGGTCTTGCGGACGGCACGGATTGTCCGCGTGGCACGCTACATGCCCGAGCTGATGATCTTGATCAAAGGCCTGTTGGCACCTTGGCGCTGGGATTGGGGAGTTGCTTTGGCTGGCAAAAAGAGCCTAGTTGACTGGTTATGATTACAATGGGATACCAATCGATGGGATTTACAGTGGGGTATAACATTGATATAGCCATAGTGTTAATAAATACCAACCATATGGATTGATGGTTTACACCATCCATTTCTGGAAAATTTGGAGATGGTGGATCCTATTGCTTGGCTCCAACATGATCAATTGGGTGTGGTCTATACAGAGTGCTCCCGAAATGATGGCAGTAGGTTTGGTTTATGAATGTTCATGACTTCGTTTTGACCACGTGGCACTTCTTGCGACGGTGCCTGGGGATGAGACTTGGAATCTCTTGGAATCTCGGAGGCCCGAAATCATTTATATGTACAACGAATTCTCCACTTCAAAGTGTTAACCAGAGGGTCACTTTTGATCATGATCTCCCTAATCTTGACCCCATTCCTGTTCTCAGGGCAAGGGTTGGAGATCCCACCTTACCTCCACAGCTCTAGGGCAAAGTCCATACAATTCGCCATTTGCTGCAAACAATTGTTCATGTGAATCTGATTTATATAAGAAACATCTTTCACGAGATAAAACAATATTAAACAATTATACATATCTAATTAGTTTTCATTATCTATCTCTATCTCTATGAGCATTGTTGCAGGTTAGATTCCCTGAAGCTCAAGACTTTCTTGTGGCAGGCATGGCCTACCAGACTCAGGTGGCTGCACGATCAGTCTTCTTCACGCTAGTCTTGCTGCTGTTGGTCACTTATATTTTCAGCACCTTGGAGCATCCCCCTGGGGAAGATCCAGGGATACCTGGAGATCTTAAGGAGACGATGTCCTTTCCCATCCAGGTAACATAGATAGACCCCAACTGATCACCAGTATTTGGAGGAACGAATTGTGTTCCACCCCCCTTGACACGGTCTGTTTGGGTCGGGTGGTAAATCTCCGATGAAACTGGGAGGACTTGAGGATCCATGATGTTTTGAGGCCCCACGGATGCGATCACTCTCAGGATCGGCATATGGCTAGATGTTTTTTTTCCAAAAAAGGGGATGCCAGATGTCATGACCAAACTGGCCCGTCCAAAAGGATCAACTGCCCATGGGGTTGTCAGATGACCTTCCCGCGGCAGGTATTACTTTCACCCAGCTGAGTCAAGACACGCCACTCAGTGAGCTGTTCCCAAAGGTGCCCACGACGGTGTTGACACTCAGATGCAAGGGGGGGCACCCGTCATTCTCGTTGCATTCAGTGGGTAATATGGGGATGGATCCAAACAAACCCACAAATGACCATTCTTGGACTGTTCACCAGGGTACCATAGATTTAAATATGTGCATATATATGTTTAATTTTATGTCCCGGACCGTTTGGTACCGTAAGCAAGTCCGACGCCTCATAGCCTATCCCACCATTGTTCGTGGCAGATATCCGATATAGTTTTCATGAACAAGGCAGGCACCTCCTGCTTTCATACTTCAGTTTGCTGGCACATATCCAAAGAGTTCAAGGTAATGAGGCTGTCCTAAGCCCACCAATTGATATTGGATTCAAGAACTTCTGCTATGATTCTTCAACAGGGGTTCATACATTGTCTAGTGTTTGTCTTTTTTAAGCATCGCCTTTACATGGTTGTTGCAGATGATTCCCAAAATTGGTTGGGTAATTTTAGTTTGAGACAGTTCATTATCTCTAATTCCCCAAGTATATAACCCAGGTTGCTTTCCAATGGGACATTCCCATTTACACATGGGCTGCATGGTTTTCTCGTCACCTTCGATTCCAGCTGAGGGAGTTGGTCCTGCAGGGAGTGATTCCAGACCAAGCAGGTTTCTTCACGCAGGCGAGCGCTGATAAGAAAAACTCCGGCGGCGAGCGTTTCCGCAGGTGTTCAATCAGGACTGTGTTCATGTCCTGTTTTCTGTGTTTTGTCTGGCTATTTGGCAGAGCCAAAGTTTCCATAAGTTTCCCCTGCTTGCAGGTGCTTTGGAAATAAATTTGCAAGCAGAGGGAATCATGAGGGCTTGGGATTGCAATGAGGTCATTAAGCTTCAACCAGCCCCCCCAAAGCTCAAGCAAGAATTGATTCTTCAATTGTGCCCTTATTATATAGTGGTTGTTGGTCATGCATGGGCCCACGACAGAAACCCTTATTATCCTACTCGTTTTGTTGGCGCTGAATCCTGAGTCTGGTCGGTTAAGCGGTTAATCCCCTAAAAACCCACGCTTTGTGCCTGGGGAAATCCTTAGCATTTCCGGAGTCACTCCTGCCTGCTGCCCGGCTTGCTGGTCGCCAGGTAGCCAATGAGAGTCCCTTCATGGGCGCCATGGTCTTGGTTTTCATTATGGTTGGCTCGTTGATCATCATGAACATGCTCCTTGACCGAACCTTGGGGAAACCTAAAGGGGAAACCTTGGTTAACATCGATTTAATTACATTTCTAAGATATGTTGAGATGGGCTACCAAGATTTATCCAATGGATTCCTTGTTTGTTTGCCATGTTCATGGAGACATGCATGATATCGCATGATATCGCATGGTATCGGACTGTATCTAGCCGAAGGTTGGCCGCGTTGCGATGGAGGCTAACTAGGGGACGTAGATATGCTCGTCAAAACATTGTTAAAACAGGAAACACGACCAGCATAAGCAAACTTGTAATGTGATAAATTTAATGATAAGCCATCCCCATTTCACGCGACATGGTTTGTATTGGTTTGTATAAACAGTATATGTATATAAACCCTGTTTTTCTCCAGGTTGAAGGGTTGGTTCCTTTTTGGCCCCCACTAACTGCCCTTCGGATCCATCATGAGTCTAGATGGATCTAAGGGTGGACCACCCACGTGACAAATCAACAATCACAACGGACCAACCATGGATCGTTTGTTTATTTCAGGTGATTTATCGAAAGTACTGGGTCATTGGGTCAATAATCAGACTGGATGGATAGTCTAGTACTTCAGTTTCTTCGCCATTTTCATGGGGCTATATGTTGACCACATGAAAACAGGTTTCTCAAACATGAAGGGCGTGTGAGGCTTTAAGATGAGTTCATTTCCAGGATCCTTCCCAACTCCCAGAACCGGTGGGAAATGTTACAGAAAACCAGGATGTTTGGTGTTCAACAGCGGTTTCAACCATCAAATGCGTCCACCATGCCCTAGAACTAACATGAACTAATCAGCAAAAACAGCACTTTTTTGGAGAAAAAACAACATGTTTGGTACCCTCTGATAAACTAACACTTTGCTATGGAAAATCACCATGTTTACTGGGAAAATCAACTATAAATGGCCATTTCCATAGCTATGTTACAAATTACCAGAGGGTACTTCTTCCATTTGTTGATCCTGGTCTCCAGCAGAATGGCTATATTGATCCCAGTTCGCCGACATCGAGGTTGGTGGGTGTCTTGGTGGAAGCCGTTCAGACGGTGGCCAGCTGTGAACACGAGCAGATTCACATTGACTTCGCGAAGCGAGTTCTCTTTGTGGCTAGCCGGAAAGTGGGGGATGGCGCAAGCCATTATGGATACCCTCTGGTAATTTGTTACATAGCTATTGAAAACCGCCATTTATAGTGGATTTCCCCATTAGACATGGTGATTTTTCATAGTTATGTTAGTTCACCAGAGGGTATAACATGAGATAATATGAGGTATCCATATCATCCAAGAGTAGAAATATGATTATTAAAGCACTTTTTAGGGATGATTTTTATTTGGTAGATCCAATATCAACCATTTGTCGTAGAGATTTGTGAAATTCGGTATGCCCCCATCTGGGATGGATGGTTTATTATTGGGTTTACCAGATTGATGAGGTTAAAGTTATAGTATGTTGCGTATGTCATAGTTATATGCAGAATAAAAACCTATTATATATAACCCATTTGCAATATTGGCAATGCCAACACTGGATAATAATCAAGCGGCTAATAGAGGGAAAAAAAACACCTTCTGACACTTGGACTGACATGGACAGAGACCAGATTATATCATGATATCTTACTACAATAAGTCATGATCCTCTACGGTAGTATCCCAGGGTGGAGATAGTGCGAAAGTGGATTCTTGCTCGCTGTGTCTTTAGTGGATTTCTCGGGTATCGGTTTCTGGATCTGATGTCACAGCACCCAGGATGGATCCTACACCCCAAAGACAAGACATCTGCAAGTTGCCGTTGAAGTCGGAATATGAGGGAATACGCTCCGGTATGCTAGGTAGAAGTAGGCAGCTTCACCATTTGTTGACATATTTTCATTGGGAAACGCTTTCCACCTCTGCCAGGGCCAAAACAATTCCCTCAAAGGACAAGAATCTTCGATCTTGATTCAAGATCTTAAGATGCTCCGCGTTTTTCCGCCAATAGTCAGCCACCGTATAGGTCAAGATCCTTTGTGACATCTTATATATCAATGGAGTAATCTTCTGACAACTTGTTGCTGCAGTGCCCGCATGTGCAAACTCACAGGAGATGATCGACCAAGAAGGAGCGGATGAGAATGGTGACAACCTGATTTCTGAAGAAGAATTCGTCCCTTGCTCTGCTTGGTGGTGGAAACTGTCAGGAATCGTCCACTTACAACTGGGCTGTTCACCCACCCTATTGATCAGCCTGCGGGTCTGCGGGAGTAGCCCTGACCCGAGATCCTCCTACTTAACAACTTGGAGATAAGTATAGACAGAGAAATGCACATAAAATCACACCAAGATTCAAATATACAGACATAAGATGTACACATCGCATTACATTGCTGCCTGGTGAAACATATGTTTTTCACTTCCATCATGTTCCATCCCCCGAATCATGATCCCACTTGAATATGACTTGACTTCTCTTTTCAGAATGTTCAAGCACCAGCCAGAGCGTTTGAGGATTGGGCCAGGCTCCTTCCAGGGTAAGGATGTCCAAGCTTCTGCCAGGTGAGCGTCTATACTATTCCAGGTGAATTCGTTTCAGGGGTTAAGACAAGATCCTGGCTAGAATTTGGGGACACACTTATGACACTCTTAAGTCAGAAGTATTGGAATCCCTGAAAAAATGCCCATCTTAGAACAGAAATGGAGGTTTCCCAAAATAGGGGTACCCCTAAATCATCCATTTTTAAAGGATTTTCCCTTATAAACCATCCATTTTGGGGTACCCCCATTTAAGGAACCCCCCAAATGGCCTCCCCAGGCGTGGAATTTGACGCTTCGCAACGTCGCGCCCAGGAATCGCTGATGCAAAAACCCGAGGCCGTGCTAGCCCTGAATCGCCTCGGGGTTGAGATCTATGCGGCCCTGGAGTATGGATGCCCGGTGGAGTTAAAAAAAAAGGCCCAGTAATGTGACGATGTTTTTGTTAGGGAAACATGAAGAAATAATTAAACATTCATAATATATATATATATATACATATATACTTCTGGAATAATATATATATATATATGCATGATATAATGTAATGCCTATGTATATATATATATATGCAATAGAACTTACATGGGATAACTTATGCCCAATTATCTATGGGGGATGCCTGGCGGCTGGGAAATTCATCCAGAAGCTGGAAGTGCAGACGGATTTCATCGATTTCACCGATGACTTGCCGTGTTTGGGGGACAAACAGGACAAATCCACGGCAGGGCCAACATGGTGCAACCAGTGAAGTTAGATGTATAATTCCGTATATATGTATTGTATAATGATTTATGTATATATGTATATATGTGGGATGATTTTGAGCATCGGCTGGGAAAACCATATCAATGGACCACACTCACCTCACCATCGATTTGGTGATCAGGATCGGATGACCATGGGATCATGGTGGCCGAGAAAATATGAATCGCAGGGAAAGTAGGGGTTTATTTGGCCGGGGTGATCATGTAACATAGAATTTGACCTTTGTGTTTACAGAAGTGCAGATGAAACAGTGATTCCTGCAGAATTCCGTGAACTCACTTTGTTTTTATTAGCAGTGTACATCACACTAATTGTGTGTTGCAAAAATCCACATCACCAGTTACATCACCAGTCACATCACCACATCGCTCTCCCCGTCATCACCGTCTCACCGCTCCCAGGAAAGCTGCTCTTCGAGGACGGTCAACCGCTGACCTTTGGCGAGTTCTTGGAGGGGATGTTGATGCTCCGCGGCTCGAATCAGACCACCGTGAAGGATGCGGCATGGGAGCTGGTGGTTTGTTATACATGGGGTATACCCTATGGTTATTTAAACCTCCATTTTGGATGATTTTCCCATAAAAACCTCCATTTATAGGGGATTTTCCATGGCTATGTTAAATAACCAGAGGGTACCATTTAGCATTATTTAGCCATTTCATGGGGAACATGGCGAACCAATGGATTTAGAGATATCTATTTTCAGATGTGGTGAGATCTAGTGATGCATTTCCGTGGTATCCCAGAGGGGGCTGCCACTTATGCTGATCACCCTGGAAACCGCAGGACATTGTGACGTTGCGCAAGTTTACTGCCGACGAGTTCTCGCATTTGCATACGGTGCGACGGGGGACATCTGAGAGATGGTTCTGCACGGGTGGCTGCTTTTTTCAAACCGTGGTTGAAAGCCATGGCTGCGATTCATTCATAAATCCACTGATCTATGGCAGTTCGAAAGGATACTTAATTATATATCATTATCATCTTATATCATATATATCATATATATATCCCCCATAAAGCTACTATATATTGCTTACTCACATCTTTTCTCCCTGCTTGTCCCCATGGTTTCATGACCTTCCCATGGCCGCAAGTTGCAGGTCCTGGAGGATCTCTTTAGGCACTTGTCCTTCAAACCAGGCGTGGCAGGAGATTGGTACCCTCTGGTAAACTAACAGTTTGCTATGGAAAATCACCATTTTTAATCGGAAAATCAACTATGTTAAATTACCAGAGGGTACATCATGAATCTTTTTTTTTGGGGGGGATTGAAATGATGATAGTGTGACTTTGATTCTCAGATGATGTTTCTTTCATGTTTATTGAGAATAACTATAGTCAGTTATGACATGTTATGACTTATGAATTTCATTTATGATCGTTTGAGTGATTGTGAGTTGAGATGTGATGATCGTTTGAGTGATATTTAGTGAATCATTGTGTGTACATGTATATATGCACACACATTTGAAATCATGCAAAGGTGCTGAAAGCAGCCACCAGGTAAATTTCTAATTGAGATGACGGAAGCTACAGGCTGAAGTGAGTTTCTCCCAAAAAATTGACGGCTAGAACGGACCCGGAGCGGGGCAAGATGTGATTTCCATGCAGACGGATGGATCTTGTAGATGCACTTCATCGCAAGTTTGATCATTGAGAAAATTCATCTTTATACCCCTCCAGTAACATGACATACATAATTAGCTATGGAAGATGGCCCATTGATAGATGATTTACCTGTGAAAAACTAGTGACTTTCCACAGCTACTCGTATGTCAAATTACCGGAGGGTGCATGTTATTCTCCGTTCACCCAAGATTATGCGGAGATCTCACCATGGATCTTTCCGTATTGTTCGCCAAATTCTTCACCCCGTTCAATCCCATCACGTATCCCATTAAATCATATTTCACGGTTAAGTGACCTCTATGCAACTTAAGTCCCTACTCTTGATGAATGAATTCGCAGGATGTTTTCTTCAAATCACCGTTTTTCATTGAGAAAAACACAAACATCACCAGGTCTCTCGGCCTCCTCCCCATGGCCCCCATGGAAAACCCATGGCAGGCCACACGCGCCCGGAGCCGCAGATCATGCCACGCTCAAAGTCCTCACCCGTCACGGCGCAGATCCGTGATGTGGATGAAGTCTGAGGTCGGGATTGGCACCTGGGGCTTGACAAGAAAATTTTGGGAAAATCCTGGGAAAATGGTGGGACAAGCTGAAAATGTTCGGAAAATGGTGGGAAAACATGATGGGAAAAGATAAAGTGATGGGAAAATGATGGGCATGTGTAGTTTTTTAATGATGGAGGACTATAATTTACGTCATGGTCCCCCTTCAAATTGCTGAACATGGTGTGTTTGGAAGGATCCAGCCGACATTTTTTCCTGTTAACAATGATCAGCCAGATGATAGTTACCAAGCAGATGATGTTTATTGCCTTAATTTCTTCCCTGTTCAGTGGAGGGCTATGTCATATACCACTGAAACTTGTGTCTTCACTGGCTGCTCAGCCGGCCACAGCTGGATGTTGCTGGATGAGTTCGCAAGAAAGGGAGAACGCTTGTTTGGATGACCATCAGGTTCGTTTCCAAGACGGAGAATCCAATAAACTCCCACCCCCATGGGCGCATACATTTTCACATATTCTTTTCAAGATCCCGGTGTCTAGGGTCCAAAGAGGGGTTGCTTCTGGGATGATTATTTGGCCAGGTACTGGGTCAGGGGATTTTCCGATGGGATGACTTTGCAGGCGGCTCAGCACGGAGACGTACCTTGATCAGAGCAAGCGCGACACCGCGCATCGCCCCCCGAAACATCAACCATTTTGCTGGATTCTTCGCTGGTGGCTCCTTTTTGGGGGCAGATGTCATACTATTTCTGGCCATGAAATCTACATGGTTTGGGGGCCCCTTGCATCGCATTAATATTCCAGCAGAATCATTCGAAATCCACCCACGCCCTCATTGGAATCCCCTCTGGAGGGCTGGCTCACCGGTCCACCGTTTAACACGCCACCAGAGAAACAGCGGCTGTCCAAGATACCGCTCGTCTCACCGCGGCAGCCCATTGGCCGCAAGCTGTCAGGTGAGTTTGGCCCACAGAGTTATAGTAAGATGTCTTGATTTTGTTGGTACCGGTCATTTCTGTTTTTTTTCCAACCTGGCCCTGGTTGGGTTTTTGTGCGATTATACTCAGGGTGCATCCTATCGATTTTTTTGAGTTGTTGATGCACGAGATGTTGACACCTTGATGTTGAAAAGGGCCAGGCAATCATGTTGAGAATGATCCGGTGATAATCCACCTACGGACTTTCGCGGCTAGGGACCTCTACGGCAAACCTTGGATGAGCGCAACGTAGTAACACGACATCACATATGGCAGAAGAAGAAGAAGAAGAAGAAAAATAACAACAGCAACAGCAACAACAAGGTATATGTAAAGAACGTATAGACATATTTAATAACATAAATGTCCACGCATGCATCGATATATATATATATATAATTATATATTTATATATTATACATGTACTGCAAATACATATGCATGTACTGCAAATACAAATAAAGGTAGATCAATGCATGTATAGATACTTGGCACCGAGCTCACCTGTCACTCGGCCCTCGGACTCAGCACCGGCGCCATCAGCGAGGTTTGTTGGTTGGGCCTCCAAGAGAATCACAGCGTGCCGCTAAGGTATATAATGTTGGTAAAGCAGTTAAAAAAAAGACATCCCCAATTTCACCATGAATAGGTTGTATAAACCATTCCCAACTGGGTGGTTTAATATGGTTTTTACCCACATTATAGGGTTTTTATTTGGATTCAACTATAGCAACCCCCAAAAAGATGGAAACGTGTTTCCAGGATGGTGAAGATGAGGGTTTTCTTGATCTTTTGGGTGGTTGCTATGTATAATCTATACGTCATCAAGGGTTATTATATGATATTATATGTTATTATACTATTCAAATATTTAAGGGGATACTACTCCTATATAGTGGGGATGTAGATCCAACTATCTGGGGGTTTGATGGGGGTTTGATGGGGGCAGAAGTAATTTCTCAGCATCATGGTACCCCAAATCATGGGCTTCCTCCTGACGACCGATGACTGGGTTGATTTTCGGAAACCATCATTTTACATGTGCTCGAAGCATAGGAAAATCATCATACAGTCTGATACAGTAGTTGATGGACCTGCAACTTCTCAGTCACACGTGGAGGAATTTAATCAATGATGATTATAAGTCTTCTACCCTGCTAAAAGCCAACATTTGGGGAGAAAGTGGAACTTGGTGGTGTCCGTGGTGTCCATCGAGCAGTGGAATTGCTTCATCGGCAGCTTCTCATGCCATTCATCGCCTGAGCGATGATTGTCAATATCTTAGGCTGTTAGACAGTTCCGTTGTTGAAGTGTTGCAAAGGCAAGTCAGAAACCCATCCAACATTTGGTGGGGGTCCTACAACAGCTTCCCAAGTCTAAACCGACTTAGCTGTGGATAATCATCTGTGCAATGCTGAGAGAAGCTGCCAACTATCCCATCCTTTGCAGATAAGATGTGTCACTCAATTTGGATTGATCATTAATGAATCCACAACCAAGTTAGCAAAGTCATCCATAAAATCATTGTAAGATTGCAATACACAAGAATTGCTTACCATATATCCTTGATCAATCCTGGAAACTGAAGATTATATCATTCTCCAGTCACTCCTACATACTACTCGTCATGAAATGGAAAAACAATAATGGAACAATTCTTAAAACGAATCACGAAAGCTAGCAGTAGCCAGCTGGAGTTGGGTTGTGCTCTCGCAAAATAGCTTTGGGGGTGTGGGGGCAGGTCAGCATCCATTTGTGTGAAATTTCAAGGCTCGATTTCACATGATCTCTCCATGGCATTTCATTAAGTCGTATCATCTCGTCTCTTATCATCTCAACCCATTTTCCCCTCTGGTAATCAAACATGGCAATGGAAAATCCACCATTTATAGGAAATTTTCCCATTAAAACCTCTAGACTCTATTTATAGGGTATATCCATATATATATATATATACATATATATATATATATCCTATTTACTGTATCTTCCATTCGTCTCATCTCATCACATCTCGTCCCATTGTCTCGTCATGTCTCATCTCATCCGATGACTCGTCAACATGTCTCATAAATCCTCATCATATTTCATCAGGTCTCACCATGTCTGATCATATCTCATTCTATTTCATCATATTTCATCATAATTCATCAGATCTCATCATGAATATATAATCATATCTCAACGGATTTCATCATGTCTCGTCATATTTCATTATATTTGATTTAGATGGATTTAATATCATCATATCTCATCAATTCTCATCAAAATTCATCAGATCTCATCATATCTCATCATATCTCTTCTCTATATATTTCATATTATTCTAGCTCTCTAATTATATCGTCTATCCTATCCCTGCAGAATTTCAATTACAACCCATCTTATCTTTGCATATATTACATTAATTTATCTTATTATTTTTTTTATAAATGTATTGAATAATTCTATTTTCTTAATCCAATATACAAATATTATCCTACATTATTATTACTACTAATATTACGATTTGGGTACACATGAGCTGCCGCGCGCAAATAGCCAGGGTCCGAAATCCCCAAATTCCGCCACTTTTTGGGGAATTCTGC
>BGPT01000010.1:333819-438203 GCA_003297045.1 Symbiodinium sp. clade C Y103
GGTTGGTGGGTTGGGTTGGTGGGTTGGGTTCGTGGGTTGGGTTGGTGGGTTGGGTTGGTGGGTTGGGTTGGTGGGTTGGTGGGTTGGTGGGTTGGGTTGCTGGGTTGGTGGGTTGGGTTTAACTTCTCAAATGCTCCGAAGGTGATAATTTTAAATATTTTTGACTTCTATAACGCCGTGCTTTTTTTCCACATCTTTACTTCCAAAAGTGGTCCGAATATAAGGTATTTTTATATTTTTTATTTCCAAATTCGCCACAACGGCGTGCAACTTTTCATGTCTTATCTGCCAAGATCTCCGCACCCGCCGCTTTAGCGAGCCTACTATTCGACCCTCCGGAATTATAAAATATTGGAAAAAGACAGTATTTCGTGACTTTCCTACCTTTTGGGGCACCTGCATCTATTCTCTTCTGATTTTCTTCCTATCTGATCTTCTTTCTNTCTTCTTACTTTCTTCATGGCTGTGCGTTTTCTATTTGTCCATATTGTCGGAAGGTTTAGCTTTTAAATTTCCTTCGAATAATAATAAATATTTTTTTTTTAGTTTACAAGAGATCATCCGAAAACCCACGCTGTTGGAAACAGCGGGCCAACCCTAATATTAATAATTTAATATTGATTTGAATATATATATATATATAATAATGGAAATATTTCTGGAATATTTTAGAATGATATATTTTCATTAAAATATTAAATAAAAAAATAAATAAATATATTATATATATATATTATATTTTATATAAAAAAAATATATTATATATATATAAATATTAAAAAAACATGAATTTGAATAATTAATTGGGCATTATTATTTTTTTGAAATTATGGTATGTAGGTAAAAAGGGAATTGCATGATATGTCACGTAGGTTGATTATGTATGTTTTGTAGTGTAGCGTAGGCTGCGTAGGCTTTTCGCGTAGGCACTTTTTTTTTTTTAGGCGTAGGCAAGATTGCGTAGGCTGAATTGCAAGCGGCTGGCTTCTCCATGCGCAGGCCAAAAATTTGTGTAGGCGCTCGCGGATGCATTTTTTGTTATGTGTATTCGCGTAGGCTACCTCCCCCACGGCGTAGGCCCACATATTTATTGCGTAGGTATCCCAACCTAAGCACCCAAAAAAAATATTGCTTAATTAAAATATTAGATTTTAATAATATAATTATTATGTTTTTGAAATAATTTTCAAATTAAATTATTAATATTTTTATGAAAAATAATCTAAATTATGCAATTGGAATTTATTTAAATATTTGAGGATGGAATTTGATATTAATATATTTATTTTTTTATTATTAATTTAATTTGATTTTTTATTTAATTTTTGATTTATATTTTTTTTATTTTAAAAAATAAAATTTTGATGAGATTTTTGAATATAATATGATTTATTTTATTTTGGAAGATGAGGATTATTGGATTTTTTTTAATATATTTTATTTTATTTTTTTTTTAAAAAAAAAAAATTATTTTTTTCTTAATCTAAATTATATTGAATATCGTTAGATTTTATTTACGAATTCTAGATTACATTAGGCATTATTGGATTTTATTTACTAATTCCAGATCGCAATGGATATAGACGGATTTTAGTCGCGATTATTAGATTGCGGTAGGCGCTACCGGGCTTTAGCCGTGAGTACCAGACCGTATTAGATATCGTCGAACTTTAATCGCCAAAACGAATATACCAGAAATATCAGAAATTATGCCAGATAAAATTACAAAAAATATATCCAAAAAATATATTAAATAAAATATCAGAAAAAATATCAAAATATATATTAAAGAAAATATTTAAAAATATTGCTAAAATATATGGCATTAAGATCGTTAAATGGAATTCTAGAATATATATATATAATATTAAGATTATTATATATAATTTAAAAATTTATTGCCATTAAAATTACGAAATAAAATGTTAAAATATATTATAAATAATAAAGAAGATAATATTAAGATTACCAAATAAGATATAAATTTATATATTACTAAAATTATTAAATAAAAATTCAAAATATATTACATCAAAATTAGAAATAAAATAATAAAAAATATGTTAAATAAATTCATAAATAAAATATCAAATATAAGAATAAGGAAGAAAAAAATATTTTAAATAAAATCTCTAAAATTTATTTAAATATTTTTTCCTCCTTTTCCTTACCAAAAAAATATCCAAAAATATATCAATATATCTATCAAAAATTAAATTATATATATGAATCAATCCCAATATAAATTATTCGAAATAAAATAAATCTAAAAATATATTTATTATTTTCTTCTTTGATATTTTTTTATATTATAATTTATTTACCATATTTTTTCTTATCTCAATCCGGCATAATTTATAAATTTATTTTAATAATTAGAATAAATAAATTATCTCTTCAAAATCCATATCAATTTTCCCTAACCGTATTAATTAAAAGCGAACCACTTTAACAATATTTATATATAAAAGGTAAGGAAAATCATGGATTAAATATTCATATATAATTGATATTACGATAGCCTATAAATATGAATTAAGGTAATTTATTATATTAGACATAAGCCTCCTAATGGAACCATTTTCACCTTGATGCTGCTGCCATTTCAACTCCACTAAGAAACCCAACCCTCTACAATCAAAATAACTAATCTACCAATCTGAGCTAGGCAATTCTATCACTTAATTAATTACTAATCTAATCAAAATTAAAATTAATAGGATTTATATAAACATATTAAAATTCTATTAATTAGTAATAAAAAAAAAACATATAAAATTTCTTGGGAGCTTACCGCCACAATTTTAAGGTTAATTAAGGTCAATTAACATTTGATTAAATTTATTTTTGATTAAATTTATTTTTGATTTTGGAATATAATATTTCTGATTTCTTAGATCCCAACCATGCATTCTTTTGTTCGACGCAAATGTCAAATAAAGAAGTTTGGTAGGTCACTGATAATTCTTCCAAGAATATATTCAGATTCTTTCTTGGAAAAAATTGATTGATTTGGTCACCTAAGGTCCCTAGATAATTTATATAAAATATATATAAATAATAATTTTAAAAAATATAAAATCAAAATAGAATATCCGTCCAAATTCTTTAATAATAAAATAGAATTTTATATATAATCATTTTCAATCCAACCTGATATCTATCAAATAAAATCCGGATTATAGGGATCCCTCTATATACATAATATATATGTATATATGGTAAAATATCTAGGTGGAAAAAATCCCATGTCGGGTGGTATATATATATATATAGCGGTCCCCGAATAATTGGCCTAGACGAAAATTATCATTTAAACCATCTAAGCGCCAAGAACAATAAAAAGACCAATACAACCTCCTGGATCCCAAAAATGGCGTATTAGGGGAATTTCTATATATTTAAATTTGCTCATAAATCATGTTCCAACAATGAAGGAACTCTGGGTGGGTATCTAAATAAATCTATATATATCTGACTATATATATATAAATATATATGCAATATATTGCCTTTGATGGTCCTCTACATCATTTTGGAAAGGTACTATAGTTTTTCAGTCCTTTTCTAGGGCGTATAATCTTAGCGATTGTATTTGCACGTGTATTTCTGTTGGTTTCTGCTGGTACTTCCTGCTGATAAGGAATATAAAGGGAAATGCCTAGCGAATCCCACGCAAGGGCTTCGCATTGAGCAGAAAAATCGTGGCTGACAGCTTTCCACGTGATTTGCTGGGTCCTCTGCATCTCTTTTGCAATATTCCATGCTTTTTCAATGATGTTCTAGGGTCTGCCATCTTTATGTGTGTATTCGCACGTATATTTCTGCTGGTTTCAGTGGTATTTGGCGGCAAAATGCATCTTCGGAAGAATTTAATAAGAAAAATAAAAAATGCCTAGCTAACTATACGCGTGGGCTTCAAATTGAGCTGCTCATTGACAGCATTCCACGTGGTTTGCTGGGTCCTCTGCATTTTTTTGGCAAGGTATTGTACCTTGCCAATCGGTTTTTATGGTGCGCCAGTTTAATGAGCGTGGATTTCTTCTGATTTCTACTGGCATTTGAAGGCAAAAGCCATATTTGAAGCTTTTGAATGGGTTTCCCATTAAGCAGAAAAATTGTGGGTGACAGCTTTCCACGTGATTTGGTGGGTCTTCTGCATCTTTTTGGCAAGGTATTGTACCTTGCCAATCGGTTTTTATGGTGCGCCAGCTTAGTAAGTGTGGATTTCTTCTGATTTCTATTGGCATTTGGTGGCAAAAGTCTTTTTGGAAACCTTTGAGCAGGAAAATGACAGGAAATACTTAGCTAATTATACGCAAGGGTTTCAAATTGCACGTAATTTGCCGGGTCTTCCACAATGTTCCGTGCTTTTTCAATGATTATCTAGGGTGTCTGCATTTGCACGTGTATTTCTGCTAGTTTCTTGGCGGCAGAATGCATGTTCGGAAGCTTTGAATAAGGAAAATCCAGGGAAATACCTAGCTAATCATACGCGAGGAGATTAAGCAGAAAAATCGTGGCTGGCAGCTTTCCACGTGATTTGCGGGGTCCTCTGCATCTTTTTTGCAATTTTCCATGCTTTTTCAATGATGTTTTAGGATGTGTCATCTTTGTGCGTGCATTCGCACGTAACATTTCAGCTGGTTTCAGTGGTACTTAGCAGCAAACTGCATGTTCGGAAGCTTTTAATAAGGAAAATCAGAGGAAATGCCTAGCTAACTATACGCATGGACTTGTTAAGTTGCTTACGGAAGGCTTTCCAGGGATCCACCAATATTTGGTCCCGAAGAAGCGTTTTGCGCTTGTGGGAGAATAGATCAAACGCTTCTTAGGTTTTTGGCAGTTACATCAAAAGAAAAAAGCACTTCTTTGGAAATGGAGCTGCTGAAAATTTGGCGAAAAATTTGGTAAACAATTTGGAAAAAATTTGGTGAATATCTGGTGAAAACCTGGTAAAAGCCTGATAAAAATTTAATAAATAAAAACTTGATGAAAGTCTGGTGAAAATTTGATGAAATCTTGGTGAAAATTCGGGGAAAAAATTTGGGGAAAAGCTTGTAAGATGTCAAAAGTCTGGTGAAAACTTGCGGAAAACCTGGTAAAATTTCAAAAATTTACTGGAAACCTAGTGAAAAACAAAAAAAACATTGTTTTCCCTTATTCTTAATGAAATTTAATTATTTTGGCGATAAAAATAAATATAAATTATATACCCGAGCAAAACCTGGGAAAAACCTAATGAATTTTCCAAAATCTGGTGAAAATCTAGCGAAAATTTAATCAAAGCCTGATAAAAATTTAATAAAAAATTAGTACAAACCCAATAAAAACCTGATATCATTTCCATAAATTACGAAAAAATGGTGAAAATCTCATGATCTCGCAAAATATCATAATGGATTTAAAAGAAGTATTTTGCTTTTTTTGGGGTCTCCGTACAAAACGCTTGTTGTAATCTAAATCCCAAATGTTTAGTTAAAATACCTCTTTATCCTCCGTAACCAACCGCTAAGTAACTCAAAACATAGACTTCAAGCTAAACTACTAATTAGTAATTTTCCACGTAATTACCTGGAGCATCTATATTAATTTTTAGTATTTAGCGATAAAATATATTTTCGGAAATTTTTAATAAACAAATCCCAAAAAATACCTAGATTCCACGTAATTTCTTGTATTTTCTGCATTTTTTGTGGTAAAATATTGTACCTTATCAATCGAATTTTATGGTATGTCAACTTAGTAAATGTATATTTCTACTAATTTCTACTAGTATTTAGTAGTAAAAACCATTTTTAGAATTTTTAAAGAGGAAAATAATAGGAAATACCTAATTAATCATAAATAAGAATTAAGCAAAATAATAGTGGTTAAAAGCTTCCCACGTGCTTTGTTGGATCCTCTGCATCTTTTTTCACAGTATTCCATATGTTTTTTTTCAATAATTTCTAGGATACGCCATCTTAGTAAAATAATTTTCTGTTAATTTCAATGGTATTTAGAAAAAAATATATATTTTAGGGAATGTGTTAATAAAAAAAATCAAAAAAATACCTAGCTAATTATATACGGGAATTTCAAATTCAATTATTCATTACCAATTTTCCACGTAATTTATTGGGTCCTCTATATTTTTTTCGCAAGACATTATATCTTATCAATCGGTTTCTATAATATATCAATTTATATAATATACATAAATTTCTGCTAATATATATTATTATTTAGTAACAAAATTCATTTTTAAAATTTTACCATATAATTAATATCCAATCTCCCCATATATATATATCTTTAATCATCAAAACCTGCAAAAAAAAATATATGCCATAATTCTATAACCGGGTATCCCGCCCGTATACCATCATTTTATTGGTCAAATTAGCGCGCCCTAAAAAATACTATATTTTTCACCATATCATATAATATTCACCTTTTTATATTTTTTCCTAATCAATATATTTTAAATTTAACCAAAAATTCAATACCAGCAAACAAAAAAGATAAAAAAAAATAGATATTTCCTTTACCAACCATTCAAATAAATTTTTACTACAATCCAGATAAACCATAACCGGTTCAAACAACAATCCCCTCATTCTCCTCATCCTCCTCCTTATCCTCATTCTTGGCATTATCCTTGTCCCCATCATCCTCCTTATTTTCGTCCTCGTTCTAATTTTACTATTCATTATCATCAGTTCTAAGGATTTCATCAGAGTTGTCCTCTCGGTGCATCAATTCAGGCAGTCGCGGCTGAAGTCCGGCGGCGCCCACTGCGATCTGGCAGTCGCGGCTGAAGTCCGGCAGCGCCCACTGCGATCTGGAGCTAGCAGAGGAAATCCGGCACTGCCCACTGCGAGCTGGCAGATGAAGTCCGGCAATGCCCACTGCGATCTGGAGTTGGCAGGTAAGGTCCGGCAGTGCCCACTGCGATCTGGAGCTGGCAGGGGCGGAGGACGCCGAGGACGACGAGGACGAGGACAGCTCTTATAAAATCTAACAACCCTCACCTAGCAGGTGGGAAAAAACACTAGGGTAGTCTTGCTGGCAAAAATGCAAAAATTGGCATTTGTGGCTTTCATATCTTTCCTAAAAAAACGACGCAATAGATAGCATTAGATGACCTCAATTAAATAGTGGAACACGGCCAGACCAAAGATTTATATTTTTAAACGCTATCCGGAGAAGACCAATCATCGCATATGTTGCCGAGATTTCCCTCCTTTTCTTTTTAGTATAATTTATGTTGAACATTTTTATACCTTTATTATTTCCCCGGGATTCAATATTTATATTTCAAATTCCCTGATTCAGCAGAACCTACCTTTCCTCCACCCCAATCCTTTCAAACAGTTCTAACTCTCACATTCGGATTCGTGAAGCCGATCCTCTTTAATATTTTTGTTGGACAAATATGGATGTTCTCTGGTGAAATCCCTATGCAAGCAGTGCTGGCACTGCTCACGCTCGAGTTGAACAGTTCGTTTCTCCCTTTTATGTTGCTTTCGAAGCTTGTAGGTCTTCTTTTGTGCACCTTCCTCTTTTTAAAGAACGGGCATCATCCCCAAAAATCTTGTCGCTACATTGGATAGCACTTCTATCCATTGTTGCCATTAGTATGTGGATTGAGAACGACTATTGGATTGAGAAGGCGTGTTGGATTTAGAACAATTGTTGTATATATATATATATATTTGTGATTTTGTGATAATACTTAAGACAAATAATCGTTTATCTTAAAATTCTGAATAGTATTTTAAAAATATCCAATTAATAACAATTTTAATCATCAAATTTGATGAATATAACAATGATTTAATCAAACAAATCGCGCTATTATATTCTATTGGGATCATAAGTAAAATCTGGAATCATAATCATAAGTAAAATATAGTAAAATTGTATTTGTTTGATCCTTTCGGCGTTGATAAATAACTAAATTGTCTCGAAATCCAGGCCTCAAAATAAACGGTCGAAATTGCATTAATGGCAGGTGGTATTTGAAACAAAAGTGATCAAAGTGGAATCTGGCTGATATAAAACACCGGCTTGAAACTTAGACAATCAAGGGTCAATTTGGATCAATTGGAATCATATCATCCAAGCGAGGATCCAAAAGGCAATTCTTATACCTTTTCTGGGTTCCCTTCTCAATCTTTGGCGTGCGCATCGAAAGTGACATTGTGACAACGGGGACTTCTGGAACATCAGAAAATCTTTCACAAAATCGAAAGAATTGCCAATTCTGAGGTCATAGGTTGAGTGAGTGCGTAGTTGCAGTGAAACTGATGATTTTTTGTCAAACCATCAAATTGTACTCGATGGTGAAAGCCATCCAATTGAATCATTACATGGTTATTTTAATTCATCAATACACTTCGAATCTAGATCCCTTTTTCTCTGGGGCATCATGAAATCCAGCAAAAACCAAACGTTACCATTCCCTAATTTAAGCAACACGCTGCCACCGGTTGGAGGTAAATCGGCAATGTTCAGTTCGAACTCTTCAATTGCTGGAGGATAATTGCTTCGAATCCCTGAAAAATTCTTGATTTTCCATCCATTGCTGGCGATTAAATCACATGTATCCCCACAAATTCTTCACAGTCTGGCTGATTGAACACGTTAAAAGCACTATGCTACCTTGTGAAATCGCAATTTTCAACAAGTAAATCCATATAAAATATCCATATTAGAATCCATGTAAAATCCATATATAAGATCCACCTAAAAAATAACTGGTTAAATACTAACCATCGACTGGTCAATCTCTCCATGGCTTGACCCAGGGCACCATCGAAGAATCGGCCAGGTCTTGACCGCTTCCCAATGGCAGTCGATGCATTCCAGGAG
The DNA here is from genome assembly GCA_003297045.1 of Symbiodinium sp. clade C Y103. Taxonomy (NCBI): domain Eukaryota; class Dinophyceae; order Suessiales; family Symbiodiniaceae; genus Cladocopium; species Cladocopium sp. clade C. The sequence continues at coordinate 342,679 of BGPT01000010.1, forward strand.
ACTACGACCTGGCGGATAGGGTGCACCTAGTGATAGCTATGGAAAATGGCCATAGAAATAGTGGATTTTCCCATAAAAATTGTGATTTTCCATAGTTATGTAACAGTTTACCAGAGGGTATCTGGGGTTGTCTGAAAATCCGTGTGCCCCTAAATCCAATGGATTATAATCAATTTCCCCATTAAATGACTATACTTGGGGGTAAACCCTATTTCCAGACACCCCCAGTAATTTGTTGCAATGGATTGGTCCAAGGGAACATCCTAACCGGAAACTATTGTTTTTACCATCTGATTTTTCCCCCAAACTGATCCAATGATAGTTGGGATTCATGTGATTAATAGGTAATTCATGGTGACTAATGGTGATTTAAGAGTGATTCATGGGGATTCATAGGGAAATCATGAGGATTAATAGGTGGTTCATGGTGATTTATAAGGAATTCATTGAGATGAATGGACAATTCACCAACCAAAACTGGGATAATTAGCTTCTATAGCCAATCAAATAGGTTGATACTTGATGAGGGATAGAGGTATAATGGATGGTGTTTAGAAATCAACTTAGAACTTTCATGGGGATGGGATTGCGGTAATCAAGCGTGGCTGGCAGGGAAATTCTCTATCAATGGAGGTTTATAGTTGGGAAACCCATTTGTGAATGGTGGATTTTTCATTACCATCTTTGATTGCAAGAGGGGATGTTCACTCATCTGACTATAGTTGCAATATGTTGCAATATGTTGCAACCTTGCAGTTAGTAGCAATCCCAAATATCCTGGCTCACAAATTTAGCTATCGTTTGGGGGCCCCACATGGTATGCCCCTTGGAGATCACAACCCAAGAAAATATGGTAATCATAGATAATGAGGACTATAGTAGGGATAAGCATAGTTGATGATAATTGGATATGATAGCAATGGCATAATGACTTTACCATCAACAGTGGATAAGGAGGATTAACCCTCAAAAACAACTTATCTAACCTCCAAAAACTGGAATTAAACCAGCCAGCTTCTGGAAATCCACATGCCATATGATCTACAAATGATAGATTTTTTTTTTTAGACGCAACTATCACTAAAATTGATGATAGACTTAATGACTTTTCATAGATTTTCCATATCTATGGCAGTTTACGGAATAGTAAATTTCTAGATTTGACTTCATCATCCAACTTCTCATCCAAGAAAATGGGGCTTGAAACAGATGAACCAAATCAAACATATGGATTATAAGTATAACTAGTATAGCCTTCCAACAACAAAAATGTGGCTTAGTGGGGCATGAAACCTACAAACATGGCTGGTCAACCCCCCCAAAAAAACACGAGATCAGCCTCCAGTGAGGCCCATATCTTCATCGATGGCCTACCCGTGCGACAAAACGAAATCGCCAAGCCTTTTGAGGGCCATCAATTATTGGTCACCAAAAAAGTCCATGGCTTGGAAAAACATGTGTTTCACCTTTGGGGAACCTGATTATTGATTTGTTCGACCTAAATGTCCTTAGCCCATCTAGCTAGCCATCCCGATTCATAGTGGGGAATTGGAAAAACGTCTTCATTCATGTCTGGCGCCAAGACATATTAGCATTATTAGCCCATTGAGCTACAAAAAGTATCGAACAAACATCACAAACCAGCGTTTTGGCCACAGAAATGTTCGTTCTTTTTCTTCAATTTTTTGGGTGTAGAAACAAACTCATTAAAGAATCTTAAGTGCCACCGTTTTCTATCTAAAACCAGGGGGGCAGGGGGGCAGGGAATTTGTTTCGGCGACTCGGCGACGCACCCCTTCACCGACGTAGACGAAGAAATGGCCAGGCCAAGCTCTGAGCAGATCTTCGCCTGACGTTGCGCAGAATCTGTCAGGCATCCAGAAGCGTTTTTTTGAATACCGACGACGCAAACACAACTTCACATTTGTTGATTCTGTAGTGGATGAGTTCAACTGTTAGGAGCTGTATAGGGGATGTCAATATGCGATAAACCCATGGAAACCCATCAAAACACGAAATGCCGAACTATGGTATATGCATATAATATATTTCTTTAAAAAACTGTGTGTATAATATATGTTATCTATTTGCATGTATGTATCTATGTCTGTGTGTATCTAAGTATGTACGCATGCCTGCAATCATGCATGGATGTAAATATATCGCCTCAATCCAGGAAAATAGTACAACAGTAAGGCTTCAGCACTGTCTGAGCAGCTTAGATAAAAATATTCTTACGATTTTGTAAGATCATTTACGGTCTGGTATAAATTGTCACAGACCCTGCCATCAGTCCGGGGGCGGTTCTGACTATATACATTTCACTAAAAAGTCGTGATTCTCAGGATCAAACTGTGTCAAACTCTTAGTTGCTGGGGCCGGGAGACAAGAAAGCTTGGCCACTGAACAGTTGAACTCTTCATATGGCTAATCTACATACACACACATGTATATATATATATATATGTGTATACATATATATATGTATATACAACCCTCCTGTATCCGACTGTTTCCATTTTTCCTGGAAGGCTACTTTTACCTACGTACTACTCATTCAACAAAATTACAACATTCAACACTTTTTCTTGCGACCCACCTGCGCGTAGGTTGCACCAAATAATGCATTTTGACTTTAAAATCCACTATACCCTAAAAAATCCAAAATCCCAAGATCTTGTGAAATTTAACATTTCCTATTTCTCCATCGCCATCCGATGGTTCAGCATGGTTCCGTGCCAGATTCCACATGGGTGAAACCATGGGCATGCGACGGCGATACTCAAAAATGGACGGCTTCTTGCAAGTTCCAACAATCCGTGATTTTCTTCCCACATCTTTTTGAACGTTCCTCTTTCAATTTTTTTTCCCAAGCATTTCTACTTGTATACAATAGCCACTGTCGCCTGGGACCCCCCAGTCTTCTTTTCCCAACAAACTCTCCTCAGGGGATCACTGTTGTTCGTAAAATATGTCCAGCAAGTTTCACTCACCTATCTTCCAATAATTCCGAGAATGGTTTTATTTTGCTGGGCGTCCCAGGAGCGTGGCCGATTTCTTCATTTGATATTTGATCCGTTGACAAAAGTTGTGCTGAGACCTAGGATTTTACGTAGGCCCCGCAGTTGAAATGCATTCACTTTCTTTTGTTGGGTTTGTGTGAGGTGTACAGTCTCAAGTCTCGAGTCCATAGAGGAGTTTGTTATAATGGCATCATAGACTTGCAGCTTCCATCTTGCAGAGCGAACTATTGTCTTCCAGAAGGTGTCCAACTTGAACCATATTTTCAATGTCTGGTGCATTTTGATCACCGGAGGGCCTTCTCTTGGGGATGATTCGCCCAATCCAATTCCCATCATCGATTTGGGTTTTCGGTGGCTGGGGTCGCCATCATTTTCCCCGTTTGCTTTATCGTTTCAACAATAAATTCCGCCTGTTGTTGGTTACATGGCAAAGCTAACTTCGTAAAATCCTCACTATGGTTCCCTATGGGTCCAAACATTGTCTGAGAAGCTACTAAACCCCCAAATCATACCCCAAACACTTGCTAAGAAGCTACGGCTGGATCCATAGCGGTTGGTAAAATCACCGTTTTTCCCAGGGTCAACTGCTGGTCTCCAAGACGCCATGCCTACGGTCTCAGGGCTGTGTGGCGGCCAGCTCAACAGAAGAGCCCACCTGCAGGGCCAAGGGCCACGGCCGCATGGGGCCATACGGCTAGCCGTGTGCATACCTTTTTTGGGGATAGTAAATAAACAACTTCTGGCAGTTGCATGAAATGATATTACCCCAGTTGGGATATTATATATATATATACATAACATATATAGCTAAGACTTTATGTAACTATCAATATCTATGTGTAATACCTATCAATAAGTATTGATAACTATTAATAACTATCAACAATTAATCCTCAATAAGTGGAGTCTTTCACAAATTTTATGGACAAACATCTCCAAAATTAGTATATATATATATAAAGTGTATATATATATATAGATATATGATTCAACTCAACATACCCCAGATGACAACAATTCTGGGAATCCTTCGCATAGGTCCTTCAACAATACAATGTTTCGAGTAGCCGTCTCAACCAAACAAAATGGTCTGAAATCTAGATCCCCGAAACCATATAAGTTGGGCCCTGTTTCCTTAAACGTCCCATATGATCCCATGCCACATTGCACCAATGGAAAGTGTAAAGCGCGAGAATCTTCGTCCCCGTGCTTGGACCTGACTATGTTTTGCCGGTGATCACATCCAAGATTCTGCCCTTCACACCCACAGCCACATGGGTGTGGCTGAAAATGGGGTATACCCCACAAAAGGCTGGACAATTGCAATTGACCTCTATTTTCATGTATGACTGTGCGAGAAAACCTGGGATCGTCTATGAAAGTTGCAGGGGCGGTCAACGCCGTCTGATATCAACCAAAAGAAACTTCGTGATCGTTTACCTTGTCTTGGAGAGGTCCCAGTCCTATTAAAATAATTGACCATTTACAACGAAGTAGGCATAAATTCGGATTCGGAGATCAAATCGAGCCATTCAAAATACCGTTGTTGGCTACTATTGGGGGGTGATACTGCCTGATTTATTGGGGACTGTAAAGCTATCGTGGGGGGGACCTATTGACCAACCAGCAAAATGGGGCGAAAATCGCCACCATTGCTGGTGAAGTCCCATCAACACATGGCTGTTTAAAAAAAATAGAAATCATTCAGCTCCCAAGATGATTTGTTGCTGTTTTTGATGTGTTGAGATGTTTCTAATATGGTGTACCAATTTTTTTTACCGTCTGGTAAACTAACAGTTTGCTATTGAAAATGGCCATAGAAATCGTGGATTTCCCCATTAAAAATGGTGATTTTCCAGTTCGCTATGTTAGTTTACCAAAGGGTAATCTGATTGAGGGGGTTTCTGAAGAATGGGGGATCCCCAAGTGACCATGGCATCATGGGCCCCTGGGTGTTCCTCAACACAAACATGTGGGGTACTGAAACGGCCCCTTCGCCTGGACACATCGGACGTCTCTTTGGCCCATGATGTCCTGTCTGAATCGGTCATGGTTTGAATCGGGAAAAGAAGCCTTTCAAAAGGGGATGCAACCAACAATATGGGGATATGAGGACTGAACCAAGCAATTGAAACCAATTTTTAAGGCTCTGACTGGTGTATAGAACCAACAATCATATGGGGATTGTACGGGGATATGCGTGTATCGGTTTAATTCGGTTTACGTACTAAAAAATGAAAACTCCTTAGGTTCCCTCATCTTGTGGGGGTATCCAACAGAAGTAAGTGGTGCTTTAATTTTCATTCCATTCGGGACATTTGAGACACATTCAGGCTGAGTGCCGCCAATGGTGGTGATTGAATGATTCAAGCAACAGAAATGATGATTGACCAAGCAGAACTTGACTTCTTTACCAACACAAATTTGGTGAAAAAATCGAACATGCAGAATTGGCATGTCCATCCCCATATCTTCAGGGTAGCTACTGGCCTATCCACCTGTCTACCCGCTAACCGAGCAGAAAATTAAACCACCCTTTGCTGACACCTGGTCAAACTTTGAAGATAATCCCCTAGCTAGTCGAACATAGCAAACGGTCAAAACAATTGCACATGAGTTTAGCTATAGAAAATCCTTATAAGAAGTAGTTCTTACCTATGAAACCCTGTAAGAAGTCGTAAAAGTCGTGATTTCCCATGGGATTTTGCCATATGCTATGTCTTCAGGGCCGAAGGAAGAGTCCTGGAATCTGGCACCAGCTTCACATCACTCCAGGTTACAGCGCCTGCCACCTTGCGGAAAGCTGGGCCAACATGTCTTATCCAAATGCTTCAGGAACCATGGCGATTAAACCATAATACCATTTACACACACACACATATATATATAGATAAAATGCGTATATATATATATATATCATATATTTATGTATAATACAATTTAATATTAGAATATAATACAATATATATATATATATAAATATGTGCGATGATAAATGACAATGCGGCTTCCCAAGCAAATACGAAGAGCGCATTCCTGGGATCATCCCTGGGAGATGCCATGTATCACTGGATTGGTTAAAGGGAAAATCCTAACCGGAAACCATGGTTTTCCCCATGAAATACAGAGGTTTCCTGTCATTTTTCCCTCAAACCAACCCGGTGAATGTGCAGCAAAGATGTCAAAACGGATCAAAACGGCCATTTTTTCTTTGTTCGACTGGGGTCGGAAGAACTCAATCCTGAACAGTTTGAACATGAAGGGAATATCTCGTTGACCTGAAATGTTTGGTGACCCTGGACGAAAAACCATCAGTTGCCGGGACCAGCTGAGGTGAATGTCAGCCATCATTGCTGGTCAAAGGTGGCCATGTTGTGTGCCAAGACAAACAGCAGCTCTGCTGTTGTCATCTCATGAGAGGACTTTCATCTGCTAAAACCAAAAACAATGCCATAACAATGCAATACTGGCAGTGTATCAGTGTATCCCAACATTCTTTGTCTCTGATCGAATTCTTGCAGATTGACATCTTAATACAAAAGAAGTCAAAGACGCGGGCCGTGGGCCCTTTGATTCCCGGTGCTGTGGCCTTCTCAAGCACAGAAATGCACAGGTCTGGAGGATTTCGGAGGTCCATACTGAGCCCCCATCCCCCAGAACCTTCACATCGGCGGCATCCAAGGCAATCACTGGCAAGCCTCCAACCTGCGAGGCGAGTTGTGTTGTGGGGGTGATGTGAAGTCAGCCTATTCCCCACAGAAAAAAAAGGGATTCACCATCAAAATATTGATTAGTGGCGATTTGAAACCTGGTTTAACACCGTTTATTATCCTGAACTGGGATCAATATAATAAGCTAACCAATATCACCATAATAATGAATACTCCCACTATGGTGGAGCTAAGATTGGGGTGAAAGGATTGGCTTATTGGAAAAACAAGGGAATAAGTAGGTGGTGAACCACCAAAAATGCGAGATAGAACTGTTTCAGGCACAGCTGTATACGCAACAAATGAGGAAGAGCCAATTCAGGATGATGAAACCATGTGAAAGCCCCATGTTTGATGGTTAAATAAGCCATTGAAGCATATTGAACCCCATTTTTGATTGTTAGCCGCCCATGAATCTCTTCAAATGTCGGACCGTGAAAGTTTGGTGTCAAGAAGGTAGGATGGCTGCAGGAACAGTGGAGCTCAATGGGAGGAGACTGCAAAGCCTGCGTGATAAGCTTGGGGTCACGGTCGTCTAAGACCCTGCGACCCACAAATAACTAATTTGCTACTTTAGAATTGAATCATGATGCCCCATAGCTAAGCGAAATTGTTCTCCAATAACTGTTGGGTTTATGGTAGATGAATCTATAGTTATTGCGGTGGGCTCGGAAGCTGTTGCCATGATTTGGATTGGCGTGTTCAAGTTCCAACCGAATGTAGGGGTATAGTAATTGCGATTGCTTGGAGATACCATGGATGTACTGCATCTCCCATTGATTCCCACTCTGCAACCATGTCCGTTAATCTTATACAGATGTTCTTGGCTACCCTAGAGTCGAAGCAGATGGTGCGACAACAGGCCCATGGCTCATGGCTGGCATGTTGTCCCACCACCTGTTTCGACTGTAATGTAATAGCCGTTGTTGGACGTCCAGTTGCTGGAAGACGTGCTGTATCAGTTTGACCTTGGACGCTGTTGACAGCCAGAGCTACAGCAATTACAACTTGTAACTGCTGTAGCTCTGGCTGTCCTTTTCGTTTCGGTAGTTGGAAGCGCTTGAGCACTGGCTGTAGTCGTGACTAAGATCGCAGCAAAAGCACTGTCTGTGGCACAAATCTCCACAACCTTCCTGAGCTGAAATTGGACTTTGGAGCTGTCGCCGACACATTGTGGATCACCCCAGGTCACCACAATTCCATCTCCCAAGAGCGCAAGAAAAGCAAGGCCTGTGCTACTGATTCATCTGCTGAACGTTCCTCAGCTGATCTTGGACTCTGGAGCTGTCACCACCATAGTCGGGAGGGCCCCATGTCACTACAGTTCCGTCTGTCAAAATGGCAACAAAAGGACGCCATGTGCCAGAAATCTGCTGAACATTGCTGAACATTCCGCATTTGATTAGTTGATCTTGGACTCTGGAGTTGTCGCCGCCACGTTGTGGATCACCCCAGGTCACCACAGTTCCATATGCCAAGATCGCAGCAAAAGCAGGGCCTGCGCTACTGATCTGCTGAAACTTCCTCAGCTGATCTTGGACTGTGGAGCTGTCACCACCATAGTCTGGACGGCCCCAAGTCACCACGCTTCCATTTACCAAAATGGCAGCAAAAACACGAGTTGTGCCACTGATCTGCTGAACATTCTTGAGTTGAGCTTGGACTTTGGAGCTGTTGTCACCACTGTTTGGATGGCCCCAAGTGACAACCCTGTCAGCTCCAACACAGCACAAAGCAAACGCATGCCAAGTTGCAGCTATCTTTCGCCGCTGAGCAACAGCAGTAAGGCTGTCAGCATCTTGAAGCCCAGACAGGCGAAGAGAGTCTGTTGGATTCCTCAGCCATCTCAGTGCTCTCAGGCCTGGTCCTACGCGACCAAGCAGTTTCGCTCAACCGGTTTCATGGTAACAATCCCCGGCAAAAATTGATGATTTCATGGGCATGGTAGTAATGATGGAGTCATAATGTGATATAGAACGGGTTTCAGAATGGTGGGCAAATGGTTCAAAAATGACAGTGAAGATCAGTGAACTCATACTGTGTGAAATCACGATCCATTTTGTGGATGAAGGCCTTTCAAGCAGGCATCAGTTGGATTTTAGAGCCATCAACGAGGTGGACATCTCACCACCCCTTAGCCAAAAGCATGGTGATCTTGGCTCTTATCAATTCAATGGAAACCGATAAAAACAACCACCATCAATGGCCATTTCAGGAACCTAGCTTGGAGGTGCCATATACATGGCCGGCGAAATTTCAGGGACTACCGGAATACCCCCACAAAATATGGTCAGAAAATGTCTGAAATATGGTACAGTAGCTCCATTTTATAGTCCTGAACATCCAACTGAGATACTGATTTTCCATGAAAAATCATCAAACCCTCCATTTCAAGAGGATTTCTACATAGGTTTCCCCACGATTTTCCAATTAAAACCTCCAAGAAAATTCGGGCTACCTCCTGGAAGAGATGCGCATGCCACCTGGGTGACATCCGGGAGACACCATGGCAATGGTAGGAAACTGGGAAGCATCTCAATGTTTTCCGTATGAAATCATACATATATGAAATATATATATATATATATATATGTATGGGAAAGAGAAACATCACCTTCGGCAGTTTGACAGTTTGCTATGGAAAAAATGATACGTAAATCATAAATGGGCCATTTTCCATAGCTATGCGGAACGACCAGAGGGTAAGAGATGAACTCTTAGAAGATAAAATTCCAGCTCCCAACATATCCCAAGCAATTTCTATGTTCCGACCTTTGTGGTCTCTATATATACTTAGATTGGCCATGGAGTCAACAAAGTGGTGATGGTGACTGGATTAAATCCGCTAAACATCATTGGATGTTGGGTAAATGTCATGGGTCAGTTCACCCACTTGCAATCAGCTCACAAACTAACCATGTCTCACCTAAGTATCCCCATCACATTCCTTCTTATATCCCCTAGTAACTTAGTACATCCCCATAGTCTCTCCATCACATGGTTGGTGTTCTTGCCCAATTAGTTTTGGTTCTTTCATACTCTTTTGACCCTCATTGCAATATGAATATGTATGTATATATGTATATATAATATGTATACATATGTATATATATATATATGTATGTATGTATGTATGCATATATAATACATATGGTGCCAAAATCTGACCTATTGTTTTAATGTACTCACTACTTTTATATTGCAATCTATTGCATATTATCTTTTTCGCTGTGCAGACTGCAGAAGTCTGTGCACGGCGCACAAAACCCTAGCCATTGCTGTTGTGTTGGCAAAGACCAAGGACGACAGAGATATCCGGCTGTTGAAAGCTTCATAAATGGCTTTGTCACAAAATAGGGTACTGTACCTCAAATCCAGTTGTCAATCATCATCTTTTCTACAAAAAATTGACATGGCTGGGGTGCGGCATACCTCATGTTCAAACATCGACCTCAATCATGTCTTGGCTATCTCTCATTAGGTCTCCCTATATATTCTATTCTGTGCCCAGTGGTAGTTCTGTTTCTCCAGACCAACCCCAATAGCAAACATTCCGATTGCAGTGGATGGAATCCCTCGTCTTTACCGCTTACATCCCATCCTCCTATTGCAGTAAACAGTCAGATTCTATGGTCCCAAATATGTGTTTCATTGTGTTTCTATCACAAAAGCCATGGTTGTTCTTGGGGTTTCCAGGAACACTGTTGATGGCAAACATCGGTCGCCAAGAAACCCCGTCCCTGCCAGTGGGTCCAAAAGCCCCTCTGCACCAAGGCGGTTTAGCTCGTGGCTCACCTGGATTGATGGATGCTTTTTGGATATGGTATTTCTTTGATTTGAGAATAGTATTTGATTGATTTTATGAAATGTTTGATTTGATGATTGTCCCGTAATCTACCAGTGTCTGATTGATTTCAAAAAAAACCTTGATAACATACATAGCAACATAAATATAAAGATCCAATGGTTGGAATTGGAACTCCTGAAGAATCGCATTTTCCTGATTCGGTTTCAGAGGTCTATTCTTCTAGCCGGTGTGTTGTATCTACTGTACATCTGATGAATGGCAAAGAGATTGGAAGCATTTAGACAAATTGCAAATTGGTCAGTCAGGTTAAGCTTCTCACGGACCCTCTGGTAAATTAACGGTTTGCTGGCTGGAACATCACCTTTGTTCATAGGTAAATCATTGTAATTCTAAATCATCTATAAATGGGTCATTTTATGCCATTTGCATAGAACTGTTAAGCTATTTTAAAAGACTGGGGGGTATTTTGGACCAAACAGAGTGACACCAAACACCACAGAGCGATTGCAGTGCCCTCCTGACCCACATGCACGGTGAGCCTCCGCGACCGTCTTTTCCGTCAGAACGCCCCAGGAAAAGAGGCCACAAATGTAGTACCTGAAAGGCTGATGGGCCAATGATGGGATGATGCGATTGATCCAACATCCCTGGATTTTAGATTACCCAAATTGAACAGAATAGACTACTACAAGATCATTATCATGCGGTTGGGAAAGTCTTAATTAGTAGCTCTTTGGCTCCCCATTTCATTGGAAAATAAAGAGCAACAGCTCCGAATCGCTCCATCTTAACTCGGTGTATGAGGCAACTCAGTGAAAAATTGATCGAAGAAAGGGTGCATGTTTCTTTTCTTTTGTATGATACATGTTTGCGAGTAAAATGAAGTTGTTTGTTTGTCAAATCACATTGCTTTTGGTCGGATCCCCAACTTTATCCACAACTGGCCGCATGTGCAACGTTTTTGCATCCCCAAGTATCATGGAAACTTAGGGGGGTCTATTGGGGGGGGGTTGGATAAGCCTGGGTAAGCTGTGGATAAGCTAGTGATGGTCATGTTCTGCAAGAACTTTTTGAAGAGGTGAGTTTATGGTTATTCGTTACAAGTTTGAGAGTTACCAGGATTTGGCTCGAGTGGCATTGGCAAGGCTTGCATAGGCTTGCAACATACAGGCAGGCAAGAAAAATTGGCCGCTTAAATCTGGAGGGTTGGACNTTTGGCTCGAGTGGCATTGGCAAGGCTTGCATAGGCTTGCAACATACAGGCAGGCAAGAAAAATTGGCCGCTTAAATCTGGAGGGTTGGACAAGGTATTACTAACACAAGCATCACCCATGAATTCCAGACAGTGAAAGACAAATCTAAAACTCAAAGGGGGGAGACGGCACACGAGGCGGGCAATTTGTACGGGGTCAACTTNATCACCCATGAATTCCAGACAGTGAAAGACAAATCTAAAACTCAAAGGGGGGAGACGGCACACGAGGCGGGCAATTTGTACGGGGTCAACTTGGATTGGAGTGGAATGATAAGGGCTTAATAAGGGCTTAATAAGGGCTTATCCACTGCTTAACCCTAAGTGGTGGATAAGCAGTGGATAAGCAGGGAAACAGCACCTANAAGGGCTTAATAAGGGCTTATCCACTGCTTAACCCTAAGTGGTGGATAAGCAGTGGATAAGCAGGGAAACAGCACCTATTTGACCATAGACCCCCCCCCCGAAAACGGCCGTCAGGGCATAAAATCCACCAAAAACACAAAAAAATACGAATTACAGTACCAAAAACCACGCGAAATTACTCAAAATCACAGAAAAACATCAAACTGCACGGGAAAAAAACACAAATCACAAAACAATTTCAACAACCACCAGAATCACCAAAAATCACCAACACCTGAAGACAATCAATCGCAAAAACCCAACAAATATCGTATATTGTCTAGATTTCAACAAGTTTTACAAAAAACTTCACCACATTGGGATTGTAAGAAACAATCCTCTTCGTTGTTCAGATGTGCCTTGTGGCTTTCCTCACCCACCATCTTGGATAAGCACTGGATAAGGAAGTTTAGCTATCCACGGGGGATAAGACCCTAATAAGCCCTTAAATGATAACCCCTTGATAAGGCCTTAATAAGCCNGTTTAGCTATCCACGGGGGATAAGACCCTAATAAGCCCTTAAATGATAACCCCTTGATAAGGCCTTAATAAGCCCTTATTAAGCCTTAATAAGCCCTTATTAAGGCTTAATAAGGGCTTATCCTTATCCAGCCTTATCAGGACCTTAAATGATAAGCTCATAGACCCCCCCCAATAGACCCCCCCCTAGCCCCCATGAAAGTATCGTATGCATTACATGTGCATATATATACACACATATACACACATATCATATCTTTGATGTTTCTTCCATACATCCCCAGTGACAATGGCGGCACCCTCTCTTTTTACATCCCAGACTCTTACGTGTATATACTTGATATGAGTGATTCTAAGATATTCTAAGTATTGTTTGTTTGACCTCAAAGAAATAAAACATCAAGGAAAATACATCAAATATACAACAAAGACAATACCACACACACACACACATCATGTTATCCCAAGATATCCCAAGCCCCAAGTTGATAATTTCTTTACCATCCCCAATCCCCATCTGATGTCCCCCGCCCTGCCCTCGCCACCTGAAGCGCACCAGCAGTGGGGCCCATGGGCCCGTGACGCTCAGGGGCTTGGAACCAAGCACCTGGAGGGTGCGGATCAGCGGCCTGGGTGGAACTATTCCATCGAATAAAAAATACATGAAACGTTATAAATATGTACCTATATATACACACATTATACTTGATTGTACTTGACCCAATAATTACCCTCTGGTAAACTAACATAGCTATTGAAAATCACCATTTTTTATGGGAAAATCAACTATTTTCTATGGCCATTTTCAATAGCTATGTTAGTTTCCCAGAGGGTATCGGATGTGGCTATCAGTCAAAAGCCTGGTACCTTCTGTTCACATCAAAATAGCTGGGATTCATGGATGTTCATCCCAGTAAAATGGATAATACACACATGTATCTACATATACACAGTACACACATTATATTTGATTGGACTTGACTGTTCTATTCTTTTTTTGGGGATGGACTGGTAGCAAACCATCTATGGGCCGCTAAATGTATCTAAGCTTCATGAACACATCAGGGCTTGATGTTGTGAGGTTGTAGAACCATCAATAAAAAGGCTCATTACACCCCAATGTTTGTGTATTATTTTGGGGTGCCTTTGGGGGAGGCACTGAGGCACCCGTGGATTTCCAAATTTTCCAATTTCCCATGGCACTAATAAATATACAAGCGGAATGAGATGAGCAACCAAACTGTTTGGGACCAAACTGTAATAAACATCCATCGTCGATGCTATCATATCATATGCCAGTATGCCCCTTCTAACATCTATCTAATCTGATAAATCCCAACCATATCCGAGGACGGTTGGAAACACCCCCAACCTGGCTGGTTTTCAAAGTGTTCCCCATCATCAATCATGATAACCATTGTGTACACATATGTGTATATGTATATATAATATAATTATATAATTATATATATATATATATGTGTGATTGTGTGTATATGTGTATGTATGTATATATAATATAATATCCCTGAAAAAAAGAAACGTATATCCCTGCTATAAAGTCATAATCGACGTTTTTCTTGTTGGGGATCACTTCAGTCGCGTGAGAGCGGCAAAACACGACGCTCTGGCGCACGCTCTCAGACACCGTTTCAAGCGCTGCGGTGAAGTCCTGGTAGCACTTCCTGAACCCATCGGACGATATCACCAGGAACTTCTTCTTTTCAGCTATTAGTCAACTATAGTAGTAATATTAGGAATGCATGGGTATATACACTAGTTGGTTGCTATGACGTTCTTACTTATTATATAATGGTATACCAGTATTTCTAATGGTATTTTACCCATCCAAACGAGATATTAGTAAAGCAATCATACACGATATGGATTCATGGTTTATACATGTTGAGAAACCACCCATTTACAGCAAATTTCGGGATCGTGTTTGCTTACTAAGTCCCATGTGGAATCGAACGCTAAGCGGGCGATAACTCTGGCTATGGCTCAAAATTATGGTACCGAAAATGGCTACACTTTTAAGCTGCAACTTTAGATAAACCAACCCAAATTACCTCATCAAAGGAGCCAAATATCAATAGACTTTCTCCGAAAGATACAACTGCTCCTCTTACATCCTCTTACGCGAATGTGTGCATCCGCAGTATGGGGGGGCAACCCTATGCGGGGAAAACTTGAGAAAACCATGGAAAATGCTGCATGGTTTTCACAGGTTTTCATCATGCAAACCCCATGTCCGTCCCTTCCCTGTTTGCACCTTACTCGCGCCAACTCCTGCTGCGAGATGTTGGATGCCTCGTCCAGTAGATGCACCCATGGAGGTACAGGAAGAGATCCCAAGGCTGTGAGAATGCAAACAATACAAGTTCAAACCGAACATTTGGCCTCAACTAAGAAAAACGTTGAATCTATGGAGGCTACTGATCATAAGGCCCACTTGCCATCCATTTCTGCCTTTTGAATCCTTTGAACTCATATCACATAAGGCAAGTCCTAGTCAGCAAACCCCTGTCTATCCATAGGCGTAGGTCCTGCTGGGCCCCTGACCATGAAATAAAATGCAATGTATACTTATGACACACTCTATTTTTGTACATATTCATAAATAAAATACATTTGTATATGTACATAAAGATATATCTATATATATACATGTCATACACATCTGCAATTGTCATTCATACATCTGTAAATTACATATTTACACAAGGTACCCGTGTTACACCGTCCCAGCCTTTCTACACGTACACAACCCACCCTGGAAGTCGGCCTTGGCATCTGCCAGTTCATCCACGAGCCGGATTAAGGCCTGGCCAAGCATCAGGAAGCATGGAAAAAAATGAGCCCATGGGGGAAGTAGGAATAACTTCTGGATTGATAGGAGCCCCCCCAAAAAAAATGAAAAGTAACATGGGGATGGGTCAACACCTATTAGTATCAACTTGAATGGGATGAACATCCATGAATCCCAGCTATGTTGGGGTTCACTAGGTACCATGGTTTTGACTCATAGCCACATCCGATACCCTCTGGTAAACTAACATAGCTATTGAAAATGGCCATTTATAGTTGATTTTCATGATTTTCCCATTAAAAATTGTGATTTTCAATAGCTATGTTAGTTTACCAGAGGGTATTGGGTATTTCCCTCGTCCAGTCCCATCCTGCACGCTTCGGTGAAGCTGCTGCAGCTCGGGATCCCATTGCACTGGAGGGGGCCGCTGTGACAACAGCTCCACGTCATGCCTCAGGTTCTTCGTGCTGCACCGGTGCAGTGGGCAAGCCCCCCGAAAAAAAAAGGAAGATATGAAGTGGGTGAACTTCACTAGACTGATGTTGGAAGATTCACCAATGGTTACCGCACTTGACCGGTTAATCTATTTGTGGATATATATGGTATATGTATACAGACGTATATATGGACCATCAGAAGGTTGATGGTGAGCTGATGGTGAGTTGTCAGCTATTTTGGTTGATAATTGTCTGACTGTACCATGGAATGATGTTTTGAGACATCAATTTTTGCCATCTCAACCAATTGTAAACTGGTGGTTTCATCGTTTGAAATCCTGGGATCTAGGATCCTAAAAACCCAGGCCAAACCACTGATTAAATGTGGATCTTGGGTTGGGCAGGACGCACCATTAGCAAACATCGGACGTATGTTCACCCACATGGAAAGCATGAAAAACAAATCCTGCCTGCTCGGACACATTTTGCTTTCAAGAAGGGAGCAGACTTCAAGTCGAGCCCTTCCATAATGTTTAAGAGGAAACATATATAAAATGTTTCACATACACCGAGGAATCCGAAAGACCAACTGCGCAAGCAGTAGCTGGAGGCCCAGCTGTCGTCCCAAAATTTCTTCGTGGTCGATGTAGTGCTCTCTAAAAAGATGGCCAAGATTGGAAAAGGAAAACTCATCAAAATAGAACATCTATGAAAGTCTATGAAAATCTATGATACGATCCATGATCTACGTAGTTATTTAGCATTCCATATATTTCCATATGGTGCTTGTTTGCAAACTTCTCCTTGTGCCCAGCCGCTGGAAGCGCGACAACAACGATGGTGGTGCCTCACAAAAAGATCTTCAAAACAACTTTTCTGGACATGCGAAGACGTAGCGTGGGCTACAAAAACTCTTTGATCTTCAATCTTTGTTCATGACAGTTCAGGTTCTTCTGTTGTCGGCCTAATTGAGCTGGTCATTCAACAGGTTTGTCATTTTGTGATATTTTGTGATATGTTTTGTACATAATGAAGCAGACTTGCACCCTGAATGCTTATGAGCAGTGTTGTTTCATCAGCCTTCTTGCCAGCCAGAATCAAATGATTTCCCCAAATCGATGCAACAGCCCATGCCGCTCATTTCACTCAAAAATGATGGGGCAAGTAGGGATCAAACTAGTAGCTGTCCACCAGCAACAAACTCATTGGTGACGCAAATCATTGTTTGTTGCTTTTGTTGTGCTTAAATCCCCCAGTTTTGGACAGCTTCAACCGCCAACTTCTGCCTGGCAAAACGCCACCGCACCTTCCAACCACCACGTCGCTTCTCAGTCCGCCAGTCCGCGTCGCAATCTGCAGCGTAGCAAGTCCTGCAGCGGAGGTGACCTCTGGTGACGCCACCATGTTGATGGTGAAGGATGACTTCATAAATCCTCATGTTGAAGCATATTTAGTGTTAAAATAGATACCCTCTGGTTATTTAACATAGCCATGGAAAATTGCTAATTTTGGATGATGTTCCCATTAAAACTTCCATTTATAGGGGATTTTCCATGGCTATGTTAAATAACCAGATGGTAAATGAACACCAATTTGCCAACTTTTTGGATGTGAACTACACGGTACCAAGTTCGGACATGTTTTGATTCATAGCCCCAGAAACGATGGGGATCAAAAGGAGACAAACAGATTTCTGTCAGCAATCAAGGTAGTAAAATGGCCGATTTTGCAAACGCAACGGTGAAATAAAGGGAATATATATAATGATATCATTCGTCAAAATGGCATTTTTTGGCAGATACGACAGTTAGTAAAGTTCTTGCTACTTTTACTATTGCAACTTTGCTGCTCAAAATTCATCGCCTATATACCATCTTGTCAAAGCAATTGTAATATGTTTTTCCGCCCCCCCTTTTATTGTGCCAGTACAAGCGATCATATAGTATACATATGTATACCCGGAGGTGTATAGTGTATATAGGCAATAAAAAACTGCTGCTGTGCTTGTTGTTTTTCTGTTGTGCTTACATAGTTAAAACATAGATGGCGGAGAAAACAGTTTGCTGTTTCAACAGCAAATCTGCGATCAATAATAAACCAGCAGTCATACTTGACAGAACATAATTAGTAAAAAAATAGTAAACCATAGTAAACCCATGTACAAACAGCTATATCAGCAGTAAAAGCAATACTAAATTCATGGAATCGCCCTGCTCATTTCTTTTGCATTCTTCTTTCATGTTACATTGATATCATTGACCGACCTGCTCCACCTCCCACACAAAAAAAAACTAGTCACTATTGTTTTCTGCCGTTTCCGTCAAAAAAAAACGGGTCATGTATTTCTGCTTTAAAATGCTTTAGCGAGATAATTTGATGAATCTTGATGATACATATGGCGACTATGGTAACAACACGCAAACACAGGACAAGTGAGGAGAGACGGGGATGTATTCTCTGCCAATCATGTTTTCACAAGCCATACCAAGGCAAAGAGTATATCATTGACAAATCATTGAGTCTCAGTTGCTGCCGATAGCTGCTTCGACCAGGAAGCATATCGTTGGCACAATTGGATACAATGGTGTCAGGTTCCCTGAAAATGCCTTCCAATCACATATTTTTCGAACACCATGACTCTCTACTAGCTGGCCGCCCCAACCTTTCCCTGCAACTATTCAGAAAAAATGATTAACAAAATCTCAACCACCTCATGCAATGGGAAGTCATCCCTTCTTCCATGGCTTCCATGGCTTCTCACCTCATGGTTCTCGCGGCTTTCATCACCTCTCATTGTCTCTGGTTATACCTTGACTAAGAACAACCAGAGACAAACCAGTCCCACTGGCGCCGCATCTTGCCGTCCTTCGTTTTCGTAGATCCAAAGCTTTTGCGGCAACGAGTGGTCCCAGAAAACACCTCGGTGCTGGACCGCTTTGATGGTACCTGTTGAGCAAATGATGTGAATCAGGCACTCAAACTCAACAATATACATATTTTAACCTCAAATTTCCCCCCAAAAAAATGCCAACAATGTGATTAAAACACTGTAAATACCAGTAAAAAACAGCAAAATGGTAGACTTTTTTTTTTTGGGGGGGGTACCATATATTTATACATTGTATCAACATGTCAGTTTCTTTAGCGCAGTGGTTCAATGGAATGTGGTGCCACGATCTCTCACAATGCTTGCACGTTTAGCTTTGCTTGCCAGTCTGAGGTTCAAGTGCTTAACCCAGGATCCATAGTTGATTCCAATCTGGTGCAAATCGGAGGGTGCATTTCAATTCTGGGGGTATCACAAAACCCTACCGATATATACCTAAGATTACATACAGTATATAAGCATATCCCCAAGTACCATGTGATGTTTCATCCAATCACCCCAATCTTAAACATTGCCCGTAGGGGATTATACACATATTCGGAGTCAGGGGCATGAGATTACTAATATTACTATATAAACATCATTATCATTCATTATCTAATACTCTATAATTGTCCCATTCTTTTCCCATCATTTTTCCATCCCCTGTCATTGTGCCCGAAGGTGTGGTTGTACAGTTTTGTAAAGGATTTTGGGTTTATAAAATGAGTCGGCTAGTGTTTTCTTTTATGGAATGAGTTGGAGGCATATTTATCATATTTGAGCCACGGAAGTTATTTGGTAGATAACGCGATTGACGGGGTGTTCCTACCTCGTTCTCCAGTCCTGTAGCGTTTTTTGGGGTCTGACCTCGTTTTCCAACGCCGCATTTGTTTTTAATAGCTAAATGCTTTATATGCGATGCCTACCTCGTTCTCGGGGTGTTCCTACCTCGTTTTACAGNGTTTTTAATAGCTAAATGCTTTATATGCGATGCCTACCTCGTTCTCGGGGTGTTCCTACCTCGTTTTACAGCCTAATTATGATGTTTTCGACAAACCGGTCGCTCATTTATGGAATGTGTCGGCAAGTGTAAGGATCTTTAGATTCCTTCGAATGTTTGCATTTTTATGGAATGAATTTCGAGTGCCAAGGTAAACACAGCATAGTTTTTATAGACTGAACCGCCAGGTCAGACAAACAACTTGGATCGAACACTAAGCCATTTATAGAATGGATGATTTTTTGTGTATAAATGCCCATGAAAGTACCTATCCAAGGTGATGGAACATGATGGAAGTAACATGGAATAAATTTATTGAACATCTCTATGATCATACNTCTCAATGATGTGACATAATGTGACAACTTCCCCAGTTGTCTGTCAAAAGGATTCAAAAGGCAGCAGCATGTCTAGGTTTATGGAATGCATTTATGAGTAAATGACTTCGGAAAGAAAATTTGTTTCTCAACTCGAACCTGATATTTAATATTTTTTATCGAATGGATTCACCAGTATTTTACTCAAACATGTTGATTTTTATGGAATGCTTCCATGGGTTACGAGGTATCTGTTTTTGGATGGATACATATATCCCCCACAGCCGTTTTTATAGAATGAGTTGGTCTGTTTAAGAAGTCATCTTTCGAGCCCGAACGAGCTATTTCCTTCAAATAGNGATGGATACATATATCCCCCACAGCCGTTTTTATAGAATGAGTTGGTCTGTTTAAGAAGTCATCTTTCGAGCCCGAACGAGCTATTTCCTTCAAATAGGTTTTTTTTTCGAATGGTACCCTCTAAGGCCATTCCATAAACGACCACATACTCATTTTATAAAGGCACTGTAGCGGGGGATATTTTTCCCATCATTTTTCCCATCATTTTCCCATGACCCCCCGTCGTGCCACTTCCTGGGACTTCCGGCCGGATCATTGGCCGCCGAGGTCGTGGAGAGACTTCCCGCTGGAGAAGTTCCACCCTTTACTTCAATGGATTGGTGAATGGGAAAATGTTCACCGGAAAGCCATGGTTTTTACATCAGGAAATATAGAAGATATAGAGAGGTTTCCGGTGACCATTTTCCCTTAAACCAATCCAATGATTACTTGGAGGTTTTCCCCATGAATTTAAACCTACCCTATGGATCCATTCCCACTGTCTGAGAAGGTACTTAAGTACAAAACACCCCCTAAATCATACCCCAGTCGTACCTCCTAAGAAGGTACGGCTGGATCCATAGGGCTATATGTATAGAGGATTTCCCAGCTAGCTAGCCATGTTTGATCATCAGGGTAAGATTGTTGGCATCGATTTTCGACACATCATGGTGAAGTTCAACAAAAAATTGGAAGAATCCCAGTTGCCAAATCTCAAATGGACCGAGAATATCGGAATGAAAGATGGACTTTTGAATGGTTTCAGCATTTGGATTGAAATATGTAATCCTATAACACTTTAGTGGCTGTTTCTAATTACAATCCAAAGCTTTTTGAAAATCAAAGGGCAAGTGCAGGCAAATGGCCTGACTTCACATTCACAGGGCCTTGCTGCCTCAAATCGACGGTTCCAGTACAATTTCAGAAACCATAATCACATGTGGCACCACTAAGATAACCATGCGGTTCTGACGGTTGTGACGCAAACAGTAAAGTCACAAATACCAAGTTAATCAAACAGGGTACATGATACAAAGCTGTGCGACTTTGGGAGGGTATCAATGTTCATGTTTTGTTTGCCTTGTAGATCCTCGTAGGAGTTGTTACAAGATCACCTGATCGCGCTTGATCATTGCTCGGGCAATGGTGTGCACGTGCAAATGAGGGGAACAAAGCTCATGGAAAACCTTCAAACAATCATGGAAAGAAAACCGATAGGAAAAAAAAACATTGAAAACCCATCAAAATCATTTCTAAAAACATTTTGCTAGAAAACATGTCCCAATTGTTCTTCTCCGTGGACAAATGACTGGGAACTCTCTCCCCAACAACACAAGACATTTTGCTCCAACCACTTTGCCACAAAAAAGTACAGCTGCTGAGAACATGTGTGGGCCAAAACAGTTTTTGCCGCGCCGGCATTTTGCGAGTCCACCAGCTGGTCGTTTGTCCAGAGCCACCCCGAAGCCTGACCCTGTCCTGATGGAAGAAGTCACTGAATGAGCTGCTAGGTATAAAAGCGAGTCCAGTGTTCGAAGATGCAGGAGTTGCAAACAATAAAAGTAGTAATGTAGGCGGCATGAAAATGATTGAAAATGAAAGTAGACAGGGAAATCAAACGTGTTTGCTATGGCATAGGGATTGACAGGTGACCACGAATCGAATTTCCTTCGACCACGGGCAGCTCCCTGTTGACTGCGTCATCGCCTCGCAGACCACAGTCGTGGGCTGCACTTTGCACTTTACGTTTCTGACACAAAGAACGTGTTTTCTTTACAAGTTAGCTTTTCTGACACAAAGAACAGATAGAATGTTGCTTAAACTTCATTATGACATTCTATCTGCATCTCATTCCATCTCAACTGCCTCAAAGCCTCAAATTGCTATTGAAAGCCATAAGTGTTTGGGATGTCTGGGCACATGTGCAACCAAACTACCCATCGAGCCATCCATCTTGCTACATATTCGTATCCATCCAGCCATCCACTAGATATATACATATATTCACGGGTAAATCATCTAAAATCACAACATAATCAAAAATAAGAATAGAATAGATAATCATACAGCATACATAAGCATATAACATCAATTAACATCACATGTCTATATACATGATTATACATGTATACGTGCACAATGACTGCGGGAGTTTTCTCTTTGCTTTGGGCCATCCAGTTGAGCCTCGTCGACTCGTCCCCGCCATCAGCTGAGGCGAAAGAGGGCGTCTTGGGCGCGTTGGGCGCTGCCGCCGCCACCTAACAGTGAGGGGCGTACTTTCTGAAAACACGGGATCACAAACACATCAGCAACATCATTAGAACATATTAAACACATGAATTCTAATGAATTTTGGCATCTAAAGTCATCTAAAAATCCTCAATAATCAAGAACAAGAACAAGAAAATACAGAGACAGCAACAGCAACAAGACCAAGAACAAGAACAACATCGAAGAAAAAGACGAAGAGCAAGACAAAGAGAATAGAGGCGACAAGAACTGTGCACAAATGTAGTCAAGAAGATGAAATAAAAATTACACAGAGAAGCTCATATCATAGTCTCCACAACCATCTCTATGCTTCAAGATGTCCATTCTGGATATCCCCTGGGCCAAATCAAATGAAAATAGTTCCAATGTGAATGTGCAGTATGTAGCAAGGCTTTCAAACGTGCTACGTGGAACCATCGAGGATCCCACATCGATCCCAAGCTCTGTCTCTGTTTTTCCCTCCTTGTGGTCCAAAGTGGTCCTAAAGAAACGCTGACTAGTGGGAACGCCTAAAGATGCATAATATGCAAGGGAACATCTATATTTTGGATATAACAATGAAAAATCCACACGAAAACCAGCAATTCATCATCCCCAAGGATATCACATTTGGCAATCGAAGGCCCTGGTTGTCTCTGCCTTGTCCCTTGCTGCCCTTGCCCTTGCCACTCGGTTGCCTTGGTATCCAGGAATCCACGTGTCCAAGATTTCTTCAGGATTTGCAATGACAAGTCTTTGCATATCATATATTATACAATGAAATAAACATATTGAATCATATTGCTATTTGCCAAACACATAAAAATACAATGCAAAAATATGTAAACATATGAATACGGCTCTTGATTGAAAACCAGCACCAAAACCTAAACGATCCTAAACGCACAGGCAGCTTCAGCTCCCTCTCACGTTCCATCTGCGACAGCACTGCGACATAGCCTTCTAGGTGTGATCTGGATGCCCGCGCCAGTGCTATGATGATGGTTTTCTTCCGGGAATGTAAGTGCGGGAAGGACTTCTTCTTAATGCCAATCCCACCAATATACCATCTGGTTATTTAACATAGCCATGGAATAGCTGGCTAATTTTGGGTGATTTTCCCAGCTAGAAACCTCCATTTATAGGGGATTTTCCATGGCTATGTTAAAGAACCAGAGGGTAAAATGCATTTGATCCAAGGGGATCCTGTAATGCAGCGAGGAAGGGATTTCGAAACTTCGGCACCTTTAGGTCGACAAATCCAGACTTTGTGGTGGAGAACCAGGGCTGGTCCACAAAAAAAACGACTCCATGTGTTGGCCAATGTCCCGCCATGTTCCTTTCTGTTTAGAGCCCCCTGAATTCAAAGAAACCGTCTTTCAAAAAATCTAATTATCAGCTTATGTGGTCAATGCATGTCAATGCCACCCTTTTCACCCGGTTGAAAGCCCCATTGAGCGCCAAACTGAATGCTATTTGCTGGTTGGTCATCTCATGTTCTCTCCCTCCAGTGCCATTAAGAAAGTCCTTCATGGTGAGAACTCCCGCGTCGTGGCTGCCACAGATCAGGCACTAAAGATACAAACGATGACATGGGAAACGGCAATGTTTCTTCATCAATACCCTAATTCATCAATCTTTTCTGACATTACTTTTTGGTAACGGTGGTGTGTCAGCTTGAATCATCATCCGGGGCAACGTCCAAAAACAGGCTACCCCAAAATCCAATGCTTGATGCTTGTTTTTCCAATTGAACCAGCCATCACACAAAACCCAAACGAAGGAAATCCATGGAAATCCGCAGTTTCCCGATTTTGCCCCTTTTTCTCGCGCATGGGGTCTGTAAGCCCGCTGCCAAGTTACCCCTTCCCCTTCCCTTTCCCTCGCTTCTTCCGCCGTCGCCGCCGTTTCGGCGCATCATCGCCCACGTCTCCGTCGCTCACCTGGCGCCAGTGGACAACGGTCACGAGTTCTGAGGTGGTCCACTGGAATGATATACCAGGACATAGCATGGACATAGCATGGCATACCCAGTGTGTCAAGATAGCCTAAATAATCATAAGCATCAACAAATAAGATCAAATAAAATGAAACAAATCAAAGAAGAACAACATTTTTGATCAAAGCAGAACCTATATCGCCGAATTTCTTGAAAATATTAATCAATTCATAGCCCAGATTGACCAAAAATTCGCGCCACCTCAGAGACTTCAGCCACCAGCTCTTCCCAGGGCAGCTCCATGGCACTTTGCCCATTACCTCGGGCAACCAGCTGGAGATGGCCAAAATGGTTAAGGTTATATATGCATATATATATATGCATACATATATATATATATATACATATATAAATATATATGTATATATATATATATGTGTGTATCTATATAACTACATATATATAAATATCTTCTTTCCTCCCCAATCTCAAAAACTCTTTGGATCAGATTGGTTTTAAACCCGTATTTCTATCCTGAGTATATAATAGGATTGTCATCTCGATTTGATGGATTTTGCATGTTTTTTCACCAGAATGCCCATAAATTCAATGGGAGAATCATCCAATAGACTGGGATATAATGCTTTCAATAAAGATTGCACGTACATCGATGCGTTTTTGTTAGGGGTTCCGGAGTGACATGGTCTTCCATCTTCCAATGCCCCAGCTCTTAACAAGTTCAAGGGTTCAAAAGCCGTTTATTTTGGCAGGGGTGGCCACTGGTCAACATATTACAACACCGGGATTGCGGCACCAACATTCCAATCACAGCTACCCAAGTAGGGTCATCCCAATTAGCGATTGGTGAGTTGCAAGCGAGGAACCAACCACCAGCTTCGTATCCAAAGTGCTGAGAAACTTCATGTCCTGAAGAAACGCAGGAGTCGCCTGCGTCTAGCCACCCTCATCCAGGTTTCTTTTTTCTGATGGTTTGTTTGGAAAATACGGTGCCCTATTTAAGCCTATGGTTAATCATCATGTTCCCCTGTCAAATGCCGATTTTGGGGCATACTGTATACCGTGTAACCATGTATATCCCAACCCCATTCACAACCAAACTCATAGCGCCAATAAATAATAGGGTTGGTTATAGTTCTATCCCATAATATCCTAGATATTGTCCCAGAAAGTATTCCTACATCGTTGAATTATATCCCCTTTTGTATCCTCTTGTCCCCTATAGGTGAGTTGTTGCGACCTGCTGGCACAACCAACGGTTTAAACTACTGAAAGGCTAAGAAAAGCCTCTCGAAGCATGACGATTAAACCATTTCAAATCCAAACTTGGGCATTAGACTTGAAACTTTCGGTTCAGTTTGGCTATTCCTCCCTCCCTTTTTGTGCTTTCCCCGAACATGCACGCACCATATTTCAACAGCATTCTTTCGGCCCATGACACAGTACCGGACCTGCCGGAGCATAGGTCGTGAAACAATGTCTCGCCAGGGTGAGGGCTTAAAAACAATCCTGCGAAGCATGTGATCTGATGAAACTCTACCGCTCACGATTTCAACAGACATCTATTATTGCCATCCGCAAGGGTTTGTTCCCTCGTGTTTCCACGTGAAAAATTGAAACATTGCTAGGTGGTTCGCTTCCAATTTTTACTGAAACAAATCCAGTTGTGGTGGCATTGTCCATGTGAGCTTCGTGGTGGCGTCTGTCAGAACGAAGGGCTGAACTGCTTTGCAGTCAATTGGCGTCTAACAGAACGGCAGAATGGGTATGCAGCAGCCCATAACATCCTGATGCCTACATCTTTTAACATCACAGCAGCAGAGATTCCTGAAATCCACTTCCTTCCCTCACCAAACTCCAAAATTCTGATCATTCTAATCCTCACAACGCAAAATGGCTGCAAAAGTTGCCTTGCATGGCCATAGTTGGGCTGCCTCGCATCCCTTGCAAAAAGAATCCGAAAAAGAATGGCCATCATGTGCCATCCCTCGAACTTGCCCAAATCTCCAGCTCCCACTGAGATTTTTTGGACGCGCAACGGTGACGCAACACGCCGGGCTGAACTTGGCACCGCAAGGACCCCAGATCAACAGCAGCAGCCACAGGTTGTTTCAACCCCTTGGATCTTCTGCAGCATTTCTTCACCTCACCGGGGCCATGGTGAAACTTGGACTATGTCAGACTTAGATATACAATGATATACTAAAAATGACTACTTGTCTATACTGTCTATACTGATACTTGTTGAATGTTCGCGTGACTCTGTTTTGCTTTTGAGCTTGTACAAAGATAATTCTGTGAATGTTGAAGTGTCATATTCCGAAAAATCAAAGGTTGGGAGCTCTCTCCTGCGATTTTGTATGCAGCATTTTGGAGCTGGAATCTTCCATTTTGAACGATATTTGCAAGCTGTTGTTGGTTCTTGGTTGTTGGTTGTTGGGTTTTGTTTGTTGGTTGTGGGCTGTGGGTTTTTGCTTGTTGTGTTGTAGTTGCGGTTGCGGTTGCGGTTGCAGTTGCAGTTGCGGTTGGTGTTGTTGTTGTTGTTGTTGTTGTTGTGGTTGTGGTTGTGGTTGTGGTTGTGGTTGTGCTTGTTGTTGTTGTTGTTGTTGTTGTTGTTGTTGTTGCAGTTCTTGCTGCTGTAGTCGCCGTTGGAGTTGCCGTAGTAGTTGTAGTTGTAATCGTTGTGGAATATAGGCGTAGTTGTAGTCGAAATTGTAGTCGTAGTTGTTTTGGCTTGGCATTTGCAACATTTGGGAGGTAGAGAAGCTTTCATGTCACGTGGTATTTGCAGCGTTTTGGACATGACATGCGCAGCATTTTGGATCTTCAAGCTTCCGGCAAAGCAGCAAACAAAAACAGAGAAGCAAAGAAGTCGCCAAAAGGCCCGC
This sequence comes from Symbiodinium sp. clade C Y103, assembly GCA_003297045.1. NCBI lineage: Eukaryota > Dinophyceae > Suessiales > Symbiodiniaceae > Cladocopium > Cladocopium sp. clade C. The sequence continues at coordinate 370,227 of BGPT01000010.1, forward strand.
AATACTTGTTCAAGCAAACAAGTAAAGAAGCCAAAATGCAGAGAAGTGGCAAAGTGGAGAGGGAGAAATCACCCCCCAAAAGCTTACTGGTGCGAAACGTAGGGAATGGGGGTTGCTGGGATGATGATTTTCATGGTTACTATAGGTCATTCCCTCATTCCCTGCGTTTCGCACCAGTAAGAAAAAACAACACAAACATCCTCCAAATAAATGGCTCGGTAAAGAAGCCCTGCGACACCCCTCCCCCTTCCAGGCCCCAGGGACGCGTAATGAGTTGAAGCTCGCTGGCCAGGTGGAAACAACCAAAGTCCTGCAGGGGACCAAAACCACCATGACTGGGCACATGAATAGGGCAAGTACATGCAAGTACTCCGCCATACTAAACCAAGGATTCACCTCATTGCTCGTCCCGAAGTGGACGGCTGCTGAGCTGCCCATTCTTCTACCTCTCTCTCTCTCTCTCAATTTCACATCAATGAATGACAACTCCTCTAGTTCGTCGCCATTTGTTCACAGAATCCACATGTGCTAATGGAAAAAATTCAATGTGGCATGGTTGCGTCTCGTGTTTGTTCATTGTTAAATCCATTTTTTGAGAATAAAACCCCAGTATTTCCATCTCTCTCTCCCCAATGTTTCAGGGATCAAGCCCAAATCTTATCTTGGTAAACTCCCCATCCTTTCATGGCTGAATCCCCATCCTTTAATGATTACGTCTCCATTTGTCCATGGTCAATTGACCACCATTTTTCGATGGTTAGACCACCATCTTGTCATTTTAAATTAAATTGAATCCTTTCATGGTTAGACATCATGAAAATCAATTTTTTCCTAACCCACCACCTACCTCAGTATACAGGATTTCTCATGATACACATTGATACACGCTGATATATACATATACATATAAATCAATACAAATCAATACAAATCAATCTTCATGAATAAATCCCCCATTTCCCACCTACAAGTGGGGATTTCCTCCCTACAAGCGGCGGCAGCCGCCCTCTCCTGGTACAAGTTCACTTCCTGTGGCACTTCAAAGCTCCGCAGCAGCTCTTTGAGGGCCCAGCGCTGGTAGCTGCCACGGCAGCACTTGTTGAAGCCTGTGATGTAGGATGGGCCCTTGTAGTCACTACGGAGCACCGCCATGTAGCCTCAGGCAAGCGGAGGGCTGGGCCTGGGGGTGAAAACCTGATTTGGTAAAATCGAAGGTGTTCGATTTTACATTGAAAATACGGGGATCTGTAAATCCGGTTGAAGTTGGAAAATGTGTATGTAGTATGGAAAAATGGGAGAGATCATGGAACTCAGCACTCAAGAAGCCGTGTCCAAGCAGACTTTTTCAGATCTGTACCCAAGTCCAGTGCCCAGCGACCTTCCGTCTTATACTCGACACCTTCTCCGCCCTGATCAAGGGTGTACAAATACGCCTGCCATGGCAGACCAGAAAAAAGTACGAAAAGCTTCTCTGGGCCGAAGACACTGTTTCAACCGACATGTATGTACTGTATGTATTGACGTCTGTGTCATATGCATTCCTTCAACAATCAATCAACACCCTCGAGAAAGAAAGTGGTTTAGCAGATCTGTTATATAGAAGCGTCCCATTCTTAGGGTGATTCAACCATTTGCCTGTATATTATTGGTTGGTCAAGTTTATTAAACGCTGGAATTTCCCCTTGTGTTGGCTTAATACCACCACTTTTGCAGCTTAAATTAATGTGGGTAAAACAATAATAAACCACCCATTTGGGAATGGTTGATACCACCTATTTATGGTGAAAATGGGGATGGTTTATTATTGTTTTACCAACATTATTTTATTAAACACACCACTTTTTCACCCTAGAGATCTTCCCGGTGGTGTGCCCTGGCCTTCACTTCATGCTTGCCCTCCTCGTCCCACTGCAGCCTCAGTGCACTGAGTCAACCAGTCTAGATGCAATGTGGTGGGTTTACCGAGTTCTTATCTGTATAATATATAATACGATATAATATGTATGGAGACATTTTATATGAAAAACTGTTGAACTATGTGGAATTGTATTGCATGTGGAAAAAAACAGAAGCACACGTAGATATGTATGTACGCTATATACATGAATCAAAAACATTCAAAAACCACTTGCCACTTGCTACCTTGGATGAAGAATCCTGCAGCCTGGCCTAGTGATTTTCCATGATATGTTCCATCCTGTTGAATGGACATGTCGAGCAAGGATGGAGTTGAGGGTCGAAGACTGCTTGGAACATAACCCAGGTTGAGCATGTCCAAAAGACAAAACACTTGTTTTAGGAGTACATAGTCCTGCCCATTTTAACAGGCCTTTTAACCTTCGTCCTGGATTTCAAACCCGTCTTAGCATGCGCGTATGGAAAAAAACGAGGCGTCATGGATCAGCCAATTTTGATCCCGTCAGCTCTTCTGGGAAGATTTGGGAGGGGATAAATGTGGCAAACCCAATGCCATAAACCATCCCCAAGCCATTACTAGTTTGATGGGTGCTACTGTAAAAAGAATCACAAATTGTAGTTGATTACTTACACTGGCTTTCCCGCATGAAATCTTCCATGTTTATCAATTTTCCATGAAAACCGGGTAAAAAAACGGCTCCATCTCGCTACCGACCTGCCACCGCCAAGCTGCCCTTTGCTGCCCTTCCAGAGGTACAAAATGCCAACGAAGGGAGCCGTCGCTAGGTCTGCCAGGTTACAAAGCAAGGCGAACATGACGAAAAAGATGCCTAGCAACGCGCAGAAACGGTGACTGAACAAAAGGATGGAACCAGGGGGATAACCATGAAAAAGGAATTGTTAATGGAAGTTTAATTGATTTGAACCCAAAAACATCCAATCATCGGGATGATTCAAGGGAAAATCTGCAGGAAACCATGGTTTTTTCATGTTTTTTCCATTAAACAATGATGGTGTTCCTGTAAATTTTGTCTTGAACCAATCCGATGACAGAAGGAATTACATATTGAAAAGCAGCCCAAAGGACCCCTTGCGAATTCTGTAGCTGGCTTTTCAAAAATATAAATTACTGGCCAATGACCCCATCATGTCCCAGCAAAAGGGCTTGTAAACTGAGCGGGTACCATGCTTGTGCTCACGCACCGGCAAGTCTTACCTCGCCCACTTTGTTCAGGCAAGAAAAAGTATGGAAAAGTACGCATTTCCATCAAAGAAAATCCGATCACCAGTAAATCGCCATTTTTTCCCATCAAACCATATTTAAAATGAATCAACAATATAACTCTATCCCCATTATACCTCCACTAAAGTAGAGGATTCTTGAGTTCGAGGCAAACATATAGGACCCAGGGGATGAACTTGGCAGCTGCATATCCAAGGTTCCAACGGGCAGCAGTGGATAGCGTCGGCCACAGTACCAAAACCAGGTGCCCCATTGCCAATCCTTGGAGACTGAAGGGACTGCTACGCTCAGTCCAGGTGGATGTTCCGCAGTATCAAGTTCTATATAACTTACTGAAGGAAACACGGACGAACTTACCATGTTCTTCATTGTTTAGGTTAATTTTGGTACCTTTACAGCCTTTACACCATCCAAAAACAAAAGGTTTGGAGATGTGACGGGCCTGAATGTGAGTACCCATCATGATGAAATCACATGTCATAGTCTTATGGACCGGGCCGGTTTTCCCCATTCAGGATTCCAAAAATTAATCCATCATCGACACCCAACTCCATGCTGCACGGTTCTGCACTCCCTTTGCTGGTTTGCACTCAGCGTGAAAAAATGAGGTCGCCGTGGCCACCAAGTGTCGCAAAAGTAGAGTGGCACTCGTCCATCAAAGTGGATGTACACTTGCACCCACTTCTGCGATAGCTGCGCGGGTTCTGTCTCCTGCCATTTGGGGCACCACATGGGGCGAGGCTGGCAAGCTGAGAGAACAAATGGACAATACAGTTATAGAACGTTATAGATACAATATGGGACCTCAATTTCTGCAGTAGTTGCAGTGGTTCAAAACTTGCACAATAAAGTGGGTAACAATAAACCAGGAAAACCATGTAAGAAATCAGAGGCAATTTGGGAGAACACATCACTATCATCAAACACTGACCAGGATATCTACAAGATATGGCTCTTCAAACATTGCACATTTCCTGGGGTGGGATTCTTCAAAACGGGGGGTCTATATACAGTACCTCATTGAATTGCCCTCTGGATGAGGAAAATCCATTGGGCATTGGTGTTAAACCATGTTTATATAAAGTTGTACTTAACCCAATTTTCAGGCAAAACCATATGCCAGTGCAATCTGCATATCTACTTCCCACATCACCCAGCCATAACGGATGTATCATCCCACGGATCGTAACCGGCTAGTAACCCCAGTTCGTGAATCCCCATTTAATGTGTTTATCTATAGTTATTTATAGCTATCTCATAAGCTATCTCATTTATATATATATATATATAACTGGGATTAACTGGGGTAATTTCCCATTTCAACACTCCCCCTGCTACATCCTCCCCGCTGTATTCACCACGACACACGTCCCGTCTCCCCGCGGTCCTCGCCGGCGCCGCGGCGGGACGTCTCCGCGATGCCCAGGGCTGCCGCCTTCACGGCCTCCAGGCGTTCGCTGGGACAGCTCCGCGGTTCCAAGGACTTGGGCGTCACGTAGCCTCGGATCTGGTGGACCATGGATCCCGAGGGAGTTCGGTTGAGGGTTGAGGGTTGAGGCTTGGGCCAATATATACCATATAATGCCAAGGTGGGATTGATAAACCCCTAGTAATGGTAAATGTCAACCACTATTTGGGGAATCCTCCATGATTAATAAACCATGGTTTATTAATCCCACCTTGACATTATAGTGTTCCATATAGTGTTCCACCATCATGGCAGAATATAGCAGACGTACTAAAGTAGCCATCCAAGGTGGACCCGGGATAAATGAGAGAAGGTGAAATCACCTATGGGTTGCATCTGCCGTCTTTTATTGGATGGCATCATGTTACACAAGTCCAAGGAGATAGAAACTAAGCCGCAAAATAATGCTCCTTTTCAAAAGTCACAAATCGGAGCCTTCTACAAGCAACAAATCAGCAAACACAGCTCTTGAATTCCAGTACACACATGGGACCATTTTGAAACCCAGCTTGTTCTTCCAAAATAAGCATTGTACAAGGGGAGGCTGGGAGGCCAGCCAATCGAAATGAGCTATGACAACAGTGAAGGGTCGATCAAAAAGTCATCGGGATAAGCAAATCATCGTACAGATTCATAAAGTATCATGAGCATGTTCTGCTCAGTTGTAGTTTTTAAGTTTTGCTTTGTTTGGTGTGTCATTTTGCAAATTCAAGTGCTTTTAAATGCTTTTATGCTGTTTCTGTTGCCTTTTTCTTGCAGGGGGAAAAAGACAGAAATTCTTCTACAAGAAAACCTTTGGTTGTTAAAACCATGCTCACCTTTGCATGTCCACCAGCTCAATTCCTTCAGACAAGTATTTGATTCGCCGCCCAAGAAAATCTGATGGCATTCACATGGGACCTCAACACAGGCATCTTGGAACACCGCCTGAATGCATCTAAATGCTGCCTGCTTCAGCCGCCAACATTGTTGGTGACTGATGACTGACAACTGTCCGCATTGAGGTCTAATTAGGAAATATTGGGAACATCGTTGGAAGTGTTCAGATTCATGGTGCAACCAGGGCCTACTTCCTTTGTACCTATGCCAGTAAAAGCAAAGGCGTGACATGGGTAGGACGATGCACAATGATGTTCTAAACCCGACCCATTTACAGGACTTTGTCTAAATTGATCTAAATTTTGTGCGAAGCAGCCACAAGAGGAAGTAAATCACTCTACAATTAACATCTGAACCATAGCCACTGGATCCTGGAGTGGCTAAGCCCTCTTGTTGATCAGTGGCTGCGAGCAAGCTCCTTAAAGCCTGCAGGCCGAAAAAATGTGGCTGTCACCGACCTGACCTGTTTGGACCTGTGCATCACCTTTCAAGTGGCACACTAGCCATAGGCCATCTCCATTGACCTGAAAAAAGGCTTCTGTGAACCATTCTCAATTGACAGCTGCAACATTTAACAGCTGCGCAAGATAGAACGGTGATCTACTTTTTTTTGATTTTTTTAGAATCGGAGTTGACAACTGTCTGCATCTTTTTTGGGGTCGAAGTTATTTCGGCTCCCCACCCTTCTCCAGCGCGCAGCACCTGTAGCATCGCCCGATGTCAAAAGTGACCGTAGAGCCGCCAGCGCACTGGAACTGGGATCCTGAGTTTCAACACACACACACATCAATTAGAAATATAATTATGAATATATATGTATATATATATATATTATTTATATAATAATTCATATTAGTATAAAGCAATTCTATTTGGTGTTTCACCAAGGGATGTCATGGATTTTGACCCACAGTCATATTGAATCCACTTTGAACCAACTGATCCCAGCTCTGGTTTGCAGCTAGTTTCAGCTACAAGGATTTCCTTATATGTCCATCCCACTTTTCAGCATTGGTGAGTGTCTGCCGGGTTGGTGGACCGGCTCGAAAAAATGGGATACGCCTAGGAATCGGGGACTCCTCAGTCTCAGCAAGGTTCCTGATCAGATTCATCCAGTTGGATTATCCTCCAAGTCTCTCACTTTTCTTGTCATTACCCTCCAGCTTTCTGGAAAATGCATGAACATGCAGTTCAATTCCCACCTATACACCTCCATTTGTATCCATTTGTCATGGATTTTCCCATATTTTCCCAGGTTTTCCATGGTTTTCAACCTCCATTGCTATCGCCCACACCGGTACGGTGCCTCGCTGCCCGGCGCCACGATCTCCAACGCCAGGGAATCTTTCGACACGGCGGGCCCCAGCACGATGTCAGTGATCAAATCGTCCCACAAGGCGACGTCGGGCCCTGACCGGAAGTGTTTGACGTTTTTGGGCATCAAAAATCAAATTGATTGGATTGGTTCAAGGGAAAATTTACAGGAAACCCCCTATATTTAATGGGAATATCCATGGTTTCCTGTAGATTTTCCCTTAAACCAATCCAATGACAAATGTGTTCCCAGTTGGTTTGCCAATGTTCCTCTAACATCCTCAGTGGATGAACTAATTGGAAAATAAGCTAAAGCATCTGCAGCAAAAGAAGGGAAATGGGACTACCAACCAGAATCATTTCATAAAGAGTCTTGGAGTCTGCCAAAAAGGGTATGGTAAAATAGCTCTAGGATAGGGCTCTAAGAAGAATGGGGATGGCCCGTCTCTGACTGGTTAACTGACGAGCTGCTGGGACGAAGCTGGTACCGCAACAGGAGCCGCTTGTCGTCTGGTGAGATACCCAAGATGCAGCGGATGGGAAAGGAGAGCAGGTCAATCAACCTGCAATTGGGACGACCCAATGAACAAAATGTTGGGACATGAAATCTCGAAGGGCAAATGTAAAGAATGAAACCATGTGAAACCTACACAACAGGTCTATCCTTGAGATTTCAGAGGTATAATCCCAAATAGTTGCCATTCAAATCAATAGAATGTGGGAAACCAATTTCGCATATTCGACTACGTCAAGATCCAGTGGTGCATGGTCGCTGCCATGATTGGAAACCCACCATGGTGACGATGGAAGGACCGGGAGAAAAGAGGCACATATCAGGGCAGGTTTTGTTGAACTTGTGGGTGCTGACCGCATCATGATGGGTTTGACATCAACAAAAATCAATGTGTCTTGTCATAATTTTCCTTCTCAAAATTCATTTATATTTTGGACGTTTATGGTATAGACCATGTTCAGTCGCGCACCAATGATGCCATCATGAGGTGCTTTTAAGCCATCGATCCCAAGGTCAGGCCGAGCAACAACGAAATAATGACCAAATGAGGAAACAACCAGCATTGGCAAGCGTTTCCTTGGTCCAGGAGGAAACGTCTTGATACCTTCCGGTGGCCGCCACAAGCCTGGTATATGAAAATCCCCGAATGTTCCATTGCCGTGTTTTATTACAGAAGGGCACGTCACAACCCCAGTTTAGATCTATACAAACAACCGCGTTCACTAGAACCATGGTGGCCAAACCAGCGGTGATGCCTTCCTTCAAATCAGCATACCAATGTCAAAAGTGCAGTTGGTGGTCTGTCTGGTAAGTCCCTTTCCTTCATCCCATTCACTTTGAATCCTGGGCCCTCTTAGTCAAACCATCCCGAAAACTATCAATCCCTTCCCATAAATATGAAAAACCATGAAGAAAACATGAAAAAAACATGAAAACACAAAATATTGAAATCCCAGTTCAGTACCAGAGGGGATAGTTATAGTTCATCTTTGTGGCCCATATTTGGGGCACTTGACTTAGCAAGTATTCCCTACACTATGAAAGACTGCACCTGAACAGCAGGGACCTGTACCTACTGAAAGCAGGGAAATCTTCTAGCAACTTCTGACTTACAAGTTGAACGACAAAGGGGTAACCAGCAACCTTGAACTTCTTCAAAACGTGGAAGGGGTCAACCCACAAGCTGGGTAACAATAATCGCAAACAAAGTAAAGAGAAACTATTGCAAACTAAGCCTACTAAGTTTCCATAAGGTTCATATATATATATATAATATAACGGTGTGTATATACATATTAGCTATGATTAAGATGTATTAGATATATATATTATATATATATATATGCTTCCCCAGTTCAGTTCCCAATTTTCAACCAATTCTGATTCCCAAAATCGGCGCCGAGGCTCGGTGCATCTTCCGCAGCGTCCAAAAGACGGGTGTGCGATGGCCTTCGTTCACCAGCCGCAGCAGGGCGAAGTCGCCGGCCTCGATGGCCTGAAGCGAGGCCGAAACCAGGTGCAAGGGGGAAAACAGGGGGGAAAAACATGGGAAAAACATGGGACAACCCATCAAACAACATGGAAAAATATAGGAAAACATGAGAAAAGACCTGGGAAACTATGGAAAAACCATCGCACAAATGGAAAACTTATGGGAAAAGGATGGGAAAGGGAGCCAAAAAGCAAGATAAAGGGATTCCGATATCAAGAGCACGTTTGATGGGCATGACTGATTCCAAACCACTTGGGGAGCCAACTTTTCGCCGAATGATTTCCAAGACATTGCAGCAGAGTGACAGTAGCAGTGCCAGCTTCCATGGTTGCCTCCTGGGCTGGTCACCATGTGGAAATCCACCATGGATGATGATGATGATGATGATGATGATGATGATGATGATGATGATGGTGATGGTGATGATGATGATGATGATGATGGTGATGATGATGATGATGATGATGATGATGATGATGATGATGATGATGATGATGATGATACTGATGATACTGATGATACTGATGATACTGATGATACTGAATGCTTGAGCAAACAAGCTTGGCAATGGACACCCCCAGGTTGATATGCATCTACATGTATATATATATATACATGCATACATCATTGCGTTTCACTAATCGATTAGATTGCCAGCGGGAGCCCCAAATAACAATGGAAATAGTTCAATTCTCATTTTCAGCTGGAGCATTCTTTTCAATGAGATGATGTTTCTCTTTACAAACTAAAGTGGTTAGTATTTGATAAGGTAAGATGAAGCATTCATTGTACTTGGATAACATGCCTCTGTTGTTGAACCATCTTCTGCATTTTTGACTTTGCACCTTTTTCCTAGTGTGACGGTCAAAAATCCCACCTGCCAACTTCTTGGCAACCCAATTTTTTGCGGCAAAATTATTCTGATCTCTGCACCCCTGCGATGTTCCCCTCCTCCGGCATCGCATCCGACACTTGGGCGATCTTCATGGTGCGCAGCCGCAGCCAGGGGAGCCAAATAGCAGCTGGAGCTGGTCACCGGTTTGATCTGGTTGAAACATACTGAAGATTTTTGGGTGAAAAAAACAGGAATAAAGGCTCAAGGTTCATGATAATCCCCTGATTATTGGAATATACTATATATTTGCATATATTTGCAGTTTTGGAATGCAAAATTATGTAGGATCATTATATGTGTGGCGAACAACTGAAAAAGAATCAGTGTGGCCAATTTCCTTTAGTGCTGAGTGCTGACGCGCTGGTAGAGAGAATTACCACCCTTACGATTTCACAAACACGTATGTGGAACATTTGTCTTGCCTGCAATTGTATTCCCGCAGAAGTAAACTAGGCTCAAGTAATTCAGCATAGCTATGCTAAAGATGGACCATTTGTAGATGTTTTTTCCCATCAAACATCTCCATTATCCTCTATTTTATGGAGGAATTCTCAGCCAGCCATGTTGATTTCCGAACGGTATCACCACCACGTCCTCATCGCTCAAGACGAAGCCGAAGGCTGCATTGGACTCCTGCCACACTGTGGCGCACATGGGATGGGTTTCATTGGTCAAACCTGGGAACTGAAGTGCTTGAGCCGGAACATGGGAAATTCAGTTGATGGAAATTAATGATTTACACAACATTAGCAAAGGCAAAATGAAAATAAAAACAACAGGAGTTACAGATGTTACAGTAGGAACTGCATTGTGGGTTCATCAGGATTTCAATCATCAACGCAATCAACGTCTATAATTATTTTGGGGCTTAAATGGCGTAGGTTTACAACGATGTGCTCTCTGGCATGGGTGAAAAATGTAACGTCCAAGTTTATGCCTGCCTCTCAAGCAGTATGCAGCCATCATTCTGGTCAATTCAAATGATGATCCCATGATCAAGCAGGATGTGTATAAACTTTCAATTCTATGTACAGTATCTGCCAGACTGTCTGTCCCTCTACCTCTCGGTCTTGCGGAAAAAATATGTACAGTAAACAAATTGCATTGGCTTCAGAAAGTAAACTTGCGGGGGCCCATAACGTCCCACCTGTGTTGAAACAGGCTTCCCAGAACAATTTTCAAAAAATGAAATGAAGCTGCCAAAACTGACAAAAGCAATGACTTCAGATCTAAAAGCAAGGACTGTCAGGTCTTACATCATTTGCACCAAGCCTTCTGCATCCAAGAAAATGCGCAGCCCCCTTTGATTCCCCGAAAAGAAAGGATTACACAAACCGAATTCCTTGGACATGTTCCAATATTCTGCCGAATTTATGTATGCATTGGCCACTCGGTTTACCCAGCTTCAACTACGGCAACCCTGGGGCGGTCCACTCTGGCAGGCGTTTTACTCTTGGGTATCATCACGAAGCCTGGTAAGGTCACTTGAACAGAATGGTGATTCAAGTGACAACCCAGCAACGTAGGGGATTCAAGGGATTCAACATACAGAACATCTGATTTTACAAAAACATGCCAAAATAAAATCAGGTCTAAAGTTTAAACCATCAAACAGCTTTGTAATTAGTGGACAAAAACCAAATGTGTAAGCAGCGAAATGAGATTCAACCAGCAAGCATGATGAGATCATAAACAAAGGCAGTTCGGAATTTAGGGCATTGCGGGAGAATTCTCAGCCGACAAAAGCTGACAGGCTGGGAGACCGCCAAGCGAGGATTGGTACCTAGTAACGGACCTCGCACCTGGCGTATTTCAAGCGGAAAAGTACCATCTTAGCCCGCAACACGGATGCTCACCATGTCAAACAAGAATAGTTGGAATATGTTCGAAGATGTTCAAATCGCCAAAAAGACTTCAGTCCCACTGAAGTTCTTGAATGTACACTAGCTCCAGCTTCATACGTTGCTACCCGCCAGTTTTGTTTGTCCCCATCTTTGCCGTTGAACAGAAGGGGGGGGGGAAACCAACTATACATTCCTCTAAAAATAGGATAAAAATAGATAAATGTGGATAAATATAGGTGATTCTCAGAATTCTCAGGCTCTCGATGGCTCTTTGCGGTTTTCACTTCTCATCTTTCCTCAAACTCCATGCGGTGACTGTGACGCGCCTCGTTGCAGCCCCCAGCGGATCGCCAGCTCCGCCGCGGTGCGCTGTCGCCGTTGCGCCAGCTGCTGCAGCTCCGAGCAACGGAGCACTGCGCCGCGCGCCAGGGGCGAGCTGGACATCAGAACGATGCCGTGGTGCTGGCAGAAGGCGCAAAGCTGATTCCTGGGGAGAAATCTGTGATGTTTATATTTGGTTATGACTAACATAGCCATGGAAAATCCCCAAACTTCAAATGGAGGTTTCGTTCGCTGGGAAAATCATCCAACATTCGCCAGCTGTTCCATGGCTATGTTAGTCATAACCACAGGGTAAGTCTTAATGGATTTGAATGGGGAGATAATGAGGATATAGAGGGGATATGGTGGGGAGAAACAATCAGCAAGGTGATATTTGGGTTGTTTGAAAAGGGTGGACACCAGCAATGGGAAAGCGATGACACTATGGAATCTGGGGATGCCGAATGTTCAAACAAATCCACTTCCAAGGGTTGAGACTAGGAAATTTCCTAGCTGTGTGGGGTAGAGGAGAATTTTGAATGATTTTGGGATGATCTTATAGGAAGTTAGGATTGATGGTTAGATATGCTTAGTGCCTGGTGTATGGTCAAATATGACGGATCGATTCGGATAGGCTTTAAAAACTCTTTCCGAATCGGATGGACCTGTGGAATCCTGTGGATCCCAAATTGGGAGAATGTGAATAGCGGACATTAAATAGAACAGGATGATTGTCTTAGGAAGTTCGGGCAACTAGGAGTGATGGATAGATATGAATAGATACGGCTAGTATCTGAACCAAATTTCCAAATGGGCAAGACCTTAGTGAAAATTGATGCTGAGGGCAAAATATATCCAAGGACATATCTCTGAGGTATGGGCTTAGATTTTTCATGAGGATTGTTTAAAGGTTTTAAAGGCAAGAAGGGCGGTTTGATGTGACACAAACTATTACTATTTTCCGGAGAACCTGCGTAATTATATAAAAGAATCCCCTTCAAAGACAAACCTGGGAGACAAGAAATAGCAAGGTTGAAAGGTTGGTTGATCCTGGAATGATCTTAGGACGTCTGGACTGCTGCTAACTTTAGATAACTCTGGAAGCTTAGGGTTGAAGTGGGGATAAAACTCATAAAGGCAAAATACGATTTCAAAATGTTGGAACTGGAACGATCTTGGGAAGTAGCGATTGTTGGTGTCTTCCTTCCTGCGGGAGCATTTTTATTCGAGTTGCTGTACTGCTTTCCTGAATGGGATAAACGATGATGTTCAAAGGAATCAATAATGTTGGGAAAGGGCACGAAGACCTTCCCTGGAGACGACAAACTGAGATAATCCTGCAATTTATGAATCTGTAGCGAACGGGGTGCACCTCGGTACTATGGTCCTTCCCGGCCCAAATGAATGGAGGATGAACCTGGGGGTGTAGGATTTGAAAGGATATTTTTGTTGATTTGTGTCTCATAAAGTCACTGCCAGTCTTCAAAGCCCTGCAAACATTTTTTTGTAGCTGCTTATGTAAGTTCTATCTACCCCCATCCAAATGGCAGAAAATATACAAAATCAGTTGTACTGAAGTACCTTTCACCACTTGGCTCCGTTCTTGATGGTTCCACTGTTTTACTCCCGGGAGTTTGTTGTTTCACCCACCATGTTTGATGCTTAAATCTCTTAGACGTAGCCTCCAGCCCCTAATGGTGACCTTTCCACTATCATCTCTTTTGTAAGGATTTCCTATCAACCTTAACTACCCACTATTAGTGGGTGCTATGTCTACACAACCATATTTATAACCATATAATTGCCCATATCTGCCCAGAGATAATCATAATAGCATTTATAAACATCTATAAACCATCTACATCAGCTTCTTGCGGCCAAGTCTCTGTTGGTTAGCCACATGCAGTTCCACCTGTAGGACCTGAAGAAATGGAAATGTAGCACGTTGAAGTGGTGGAATTCTCCTTTGAAGTGGTGGATGTTGTTTTTTTTTTCGCCGGTTTAATGGGATTTTGTGGTGGTTTTATGGGATTTCATGGGGGGGTTGATGGTTTTTTATGGGATTTGATAAGGATTTGTGCGTCCAATACGGACATATTAAGCAAAATGGAAAGGAACTAGCAATAACGGGGACACAAATGGTATTTATATATAATATACATGTACAACAAACAATAGGGGGTATACGGTACATGGGTTTCTCAAGTTTTTTTTTTGCCATGGTTTCATCCAATTCCATTTTCCGTTCCATCCAAATGATGATGGTTTGGACCACCAGTCTCGATAATTACAACTATGGCAGGTAAATTCCCATCGAATCCGAATTACGGCTGCTCAATTGCCGATATATCATACAGTATATCCCCTTAAATCTCCCTATTGTTGCTTGCATTCCCGTTGTACAATGGATCCACTATGCCATTGTATTCCCATGCATCCCCATAAAAAAAATACACCATTTTGGAATATCTCCCAATGGATGGATACACCATCATATTTACCATTGCTTACCGTTGGCTATCTCTTTGCCATTTGCAAAAGAATCGTATTTACCATGTTTGTACAACCACTATGCAACTGTAACTATATATTCCTATACATAAAAATCATACAAGATCGTATTCTCCCACCATTTTTGTTGGTTCAATCACCATTTTCCATCCAACCCTGGCACCGCACCTGTGGCAATTCCCGTCCAGTTCTCTGCAGCGCTTCCAGCTGCACCACGCTGAAGTTGCAGAGCCCGACGGCTTTGGCGAGGCCCCTGCACCCCACTGCACCGCAGCCCAAAAGTGCTGGAAAAAATGGCAGATTTCTCCAATTTCTCAATGGAAAACTACGCGATGGAATCACATTTTTACTGGGCAATTCTTCACATTTTCCTGATTTGAAGAGGTGTTGTTGTTTTTTCCGACACTTTTTCCAGTTGTTTCAGTGGTTTTTTTTGGGGCTGCTTGCGTCCCACCGGGTGGAAAAATGGTGGGCCTGGGCTCATGGGTGCGGCCATAAGAAGCGGCTTTCTGGGATGATCTTGAAGCAGTCTGATCCACGGCAAACTCATGGCTATTCAATATCTGTATACATTATGGTAGGCAACCCAAAGTCCAAAAGAAATCAAAAAATATCAACAGATCATTCATTCTGAACTATTACATATACCACATGATTGTCACATTAGTATACTTTAGTGCATTCCCAACTGCCATCAACCCACATGAAAATTGAAGCCTCTCCCGTAGCTGGAGCATGGCATCCCAGGTCCAAATGATGCTGCCACCCTTGGGGCTCTGGATGAGGTACAGGTCCTCAAAGCGCAACAGTGGCAACCTGCCATGAGTTTTTTCGTGGAATTTTCCAAGTTTGAGTCAGTTTGAGCGTGGAATATCTATAGAACCAAAATCTGAACTGTCTGGATCCACAAAAACCAATCTTCTGAACCAATGTTCTGCAGGTTCAATGCTATCTCTCAGAGTGAGCATCTGCTACCAGCATGGTTCCACATGAAAAATGAATAAACATCAGACATGCCCGTAGCGCCCCATGCAGCGCCAACACGCAGCCAGGGTGCGATGAAGGAAGTGCCGAGACGCTCCAGGGATGATTTCAAGGCTTCTTCCAGGTCGTCTCCATGCCTTATCACCATGGAATGTCTTATTCAACACCCCCCGAAACCATTTTTGTCTTGTTCAACACCCCCCCAGAAACCATTTTTTTGGTTTGGATTTACACATCATCGGGACCATGCAATGGGGATATATCATATCAGGGGGATGGGAGTACTTCATCAAACGTGTTCCTTTTTGTTGTTGGCGACCACCTGCCTTTCATGGGAACGTCTTCCCGCATCTGGTGACACGAGGGCCATCAACGATGCTGAGCTGCTCGGAGGGCGGAAGTTTGCTCACAAGAAAGACCTCGCGGCGCAAGCCGTGGGGTGGTTCAGGCACCTCCAACTGGAGCAGATCAGAAGTTGTGGAAATACCAAACGTATGCAAAAGTACAATGTGAAAGGCCAAAAGTGTTTCTTCGAATGTGCAAACATGAAGGGTTGGTGGTATAGGTTGAGGGGGGTTGACTTGACTATGGTTTTTGATGAAACAACCAACCATTGGCAAAATCACCCAAACTATGTGTCACTCTGCATCATCATCCCGAGGGAGGATATCAAAACAACAAAATATCTGAAACCACCACGGAGTCAGATTTGTTCAGTTCATGTTACATCCCAAAAAAAAACGGAAAATCCTGGCAAATAAAAGGTACCATTTCTGGTCCTAAAATCTCCTGATTATGGCCAATCTTAGATACTTAGCTGGTGTTGGAATATATCCACAAATAAGCAGCAGCAATCTCTCGATTGAATGATCTTCAATCCAGTCGGAACTTAGATACTTAGCTGGTTATTTGCCACAAAAAGTACCAATCGATATTCAGTTCCAGTAAATTGACTCAGGGATAATGATTAAACAACTTACATAATATTATATAGAGTAGTCAACTGAATGGACCCAAACAAGAGATTTCAATTAACATCTCAGTAATGGGGTTGGAAGATTAGTTTCCAATCAAAATTGGTGATTTCCAGGGTCAAACTCTTAAATTTACCAGAGGGTATATGAAAAGTACCCATCCAGCTGCCTGAGCTCCGAACGTCCTCGCGCTTCAAGCCCGCAGCACGGATGCCCTGAGAAATCTCCTGGCGCTGTCGCTAGTTGAAACATGTTGAAACCAACCCATCCACACATAATTGATTTGGGACAGTTTTTCTTGATGGAACATTTGGAACACTCTAAAAACACAACAGAGAATAAAGACGAAAAATCAAGATTCTCGCACTAGATTCATCAGATACCGCAAATAAACATGTCAATGTTCAATGTCATGAGAATCTGCATGCATATATTGATCATGTTTTTGAATGAGCCTATTTGGGGTCACAGCGTTTTTATCGCGCAAAAAGGGTTGTTCAACTGGCACGGGTAATATGCCCGAACATCATATGAGCCTCATATGATAATCATGCATTTAAGTAGAAACTGTTGAACCAATACAGGTCATGCATCTCTTATAGGGATTTCGTGCAGGTCTTTACCAAGGGGCAATCAAACTTGGCCCTTGGACAAGCAAATCTATAATCACAATCTCTATTCGTCCATCCATTTGTTTTTTCATATCTTTATCTACCCATGTACAAGGTG
Organism: Symbiodinium sp. clade C Y103; assembly: GCA_003297045.1. Lineage (NCBI taxonomy): Eukaryota > Dinophyceae > Suessiales > Symbiodiniaceae > Cladocopium > Cladocopium sp. clade C. Next base: position 387,312 of record BGPT01000010.1, read on the forward strand.
GTGCCCTGTAGTTATAGCCAAGTCGTTTTATAACTCCAATAACTTGGGTTTATAGTCTAGTTTATAGTGCATATATCTATAGTGAATGAGGGTTACAAACCAACTTATGACTGGGGGAGGCACCACCTTGTATCTATTATTATCTATTCATCTATCCATCACCGAATGGGTCCATCTATTTATCTATCTAAGATCAATCCATTTACAAATGGATATCATCACCAAATAGATGGATATCCATCAAAATAGATATTTTAATCATCAACATGGTGGGTTTCTCAAAGTGGGGGATCCCCAGTCGTCACCATGGGGTTCAAGTCTCGAAGTCATGCTCCAACGTTGGACGATTTGGCATACCAGCATGACTTGGGAAACTTCCAAATAGATATTTATCCATCTATCATGGGCAAATTAGAATATTTCACTAATCTGAGTTAAGGCTAATTTTGGGATAGTTATCCCCTTACTAACCCTGATCTCCAGTAAGGTCGCAGGTGCTCTCGTGGCCATTGCTCCGCCTCCTCATTGCCGAAGCCGGGAGCGGTATCCAACAAACGGTAGCCGCAACGCAGCGCACACTTCACTGCCTGGTGGGTCTAACTTGGAGGGCCAATATGGGGATGGACCGAAACCTATGAATCCTATGAAATCATATGAAAAAACGTGTTTCAAAACCAAGGCCTATTGTTATACCTGCGGAAAACATTGGAAAACTGTATTTTGGGGAAAAAACATCCATAAATCATCAAAAATCCCAGCTATTTTGGTGTGAACAGTTGGGTGCCCAAGGATTTGACCCATAGCTACATGGAATGAAAGGGATTAAAAACTTTGATGGGGATTCATGGGACTTAACGGTTGGTTCTATCAATGGGGAACTACCCCAACAACCGATGGAATCACGGTGAATGAGGGCAGGAAGCCACGAATGTCACCCTCCAAATGTGTGAAATTTCTTGAGTTTCCGCATGAGAATCCCATCCCCCGATGATTATATAAATGGATGCGGATTGATTCGGACATTCACGATTAAATAATTCATGAACAATAGGTCAAATACTAAGCCAGGGGTTGTATGAGGGCATTTTAAACTTGGGGAAGGGATTAATCCAGAACCATAATGCATGGCAGCATAAATGCGCACAATGGGGGATGTATGTTGACAGATAGGCAGACAGGCAGATAGGTAGATAGATATAGAGATAGAGATATAGATATAGATATAGACATAGATATAGATATAGACATAGATATAGATATAGACATAGATATAGACACAGACATACATATAGATATAGATATAGACTATGATATAGACATAGATATAGATAGACTATAGATAGGTGGATAGGTAGATAGGAGATAGAAAGATTGATCTATTGATCGATTGATCGATTGTTAGATAAACAAATAGACAGAATTTACAGTATGCACAAATGGAGAATAACTTGAGAGGGGGAACACGAAAGGTAGGTCATCAGAAAAGGGGAATTAAAAGATAGATGATAGATATATAGATATCTTGATAGACAGACAAACAGATGGATAGATAGATAGATGGATGGATGGATGGATGGATAGAGAGATAGAGAGATAGAAAGACAGACTAGACAGACTAGATAGATAGCTACCCTGTCGTTAGATTCGAAATCCTTACAGATCCGTTTGCCGGAACCTGACAAAAGGACGGACCAGGGGGGAATCGAATGACTCTGCCCATTGCGCAGTGGTACATACGGGGGAGGGGGGGGGCGAGGAAACCACTAAAGTAGTACTGTTTGGTCCGACCAATCGGCACTTTTGGGTTGGGAGCCTCCCCTTTACTCCGTAAAGTAAAACTCAAGGTAGCCCTCCAGGAGCTACCTTTCGTGTTTTACATAGCATGGGAAAGTAATCTAAATTAATATATATATATATACATATAGATTGATAAAAAGGAAACAATGCCAACACCTACTAGCAAAGTACATGGCTGATCTTAGATACCCGGCAAAACATGTTGAACCAATCCATGACACACAATCGACTTATGCATCTTCCCAAGCAAGATGTGATGACATGTGTAGCTCAAGCGTGTCAGCCCTGAACTTTCATCGAAGGCAAATGGTGAGACTGCAATTTTTTAACACCCGCATACTGTGACAGGTAGGGTGAGAGGGTCCTGAGAACTGAGAACCAACATGAAGCTGAAGCTCCAACAACTGGTTTGAAGGGGATCCTGTTTGAAGCAAGATCTTTTGGGGAGATCTTCCAATAACCGAATGGGCCAGAAGAACAGAGTTGACAAGATAAAGCGTCCAAAATTAGACAATTATGGTTACATTGTACAAATAAGATTGTTCATTCCGCTGGAGTGCTGCCAAAAATGACAACAATGGTCAACCCTTATAGTTCCTAGCCTGCAGGTCATGTGGGTTTTAACTTTTAGAAACAATCGGTTAACAATAGCGACAGTATAATATGTATAATCATGATTTGTGGGTTCCTCACTAGCCACTATTGTTGAACCCAAGGAAAAACCAGCACAAACTTACCTGTGAACTACAAACCAACCACAACAAAAAAACGAGAATAACAATCGAAATCAAAGCCTGGGGCCCTGGGGTAAACTAACATTGATGTGGAAAAACCTGGGTTTTGCACAAAAAAAAGATTTATTAGGTGGTGAGTCTTCCACGTCGCAGTGGATTGCCCAAATTGATTCATTGCTCCTATCCCCCATGATACCCATTGCCATGGTATATAATATCAATAATTCAATGCAAAACCAATAACAATAAAGCCAATATAATACCAGCAAGAACAATAACAATAGAGACGATCATAGCTACTAGTATGGTGGTGTCAAAACAATAACAATAGTGCCTCTCCTGAAAGCAGCAATGAAAATGATAGCAAGAAACACAACCATGATACTCTCTGTTAATTTCACATGGCAATGGACCATCCCTTATTCATAGACTATTTCAGAGCTAGAAAGCTCCATTTAGTTCGAGGAATTCTGAGCTAGCAATGTGAGACTACCTGAGGGCAACCACAAAACATAGCATGAAACTATGATATCAATTTGCAGTTTCATCAATATTGACACGTGTAATAACAATGACATCAACAATGCTAACACACCTATATCAACAACAGTAGGTAGTAATCTTAGCAATCGTATCGTAAATACAGCTGTTATATCACCATAAATATCACCTTGTTGGTCCTCTTGTGTTTAGTTTTACATCGTCTTTACACCCTGTTCCCGTTCAGAAAACGACTACCCCGGCGCCTCGCGACACTCGGCGCCTTTCAACTGTCGCGTGCCCAGGCCCAAGATGGGCATCCGAGAACCAGCCAGGTCGACCTTGGCAAGGGCCCGGTCTAAAGGCAGGAGGTCAATAAAGGAAAAACGTGGAAAAAACTGGGGGAAAACGGGGGCAGCGTTTCTGAGAAATGGAGGTTTTACATGGTTTTACCATCAATCACTAGAGATGTAATTATCAAGGTTTAAGATGCAATGAGATGATCCAACATGGCTGGAAAATCCCTTCGGCAATTCAACAGTGTGATGTGGAAAATTGCCCAGAATCTTAATAAATTAGAACAATTCAACAACCTGAAATAGGGATTCAAAGGTTACTAAGAAGTCTATGTTCATCCCACTAAATCCCGATTACCCTTCGGCAATCAAACGTGGCTGGCTGGAAAACCACCTATAAATGAGGGTTTCAATGGGACATCTAGTATTTAAAAGGGATTTTTTAGCAAGCTTCGTTTGAGACTACCGGAAGGTACTTGATGGGATTTTTGATGATAAATGAGCATGTATGGTGTATATTTTGTGGTCAGTGTTTTCCGTAACAATGGACAACAATGGGATAGTCTATTGTCTAAAAATGGATGAAACTTGGGTGTTCGCTAAGGGAAAACCCAAAGGAATCCCCTGTAAATGGTGAGAAAAAACATGCTTTCTTTTAGGTTTTGGAGTAACCAACTAGGCGACACTATTTTGACCCTCAGCGGACATATGAAAAATGGTTGAACATATATGTGGGAGTATTGAAATCTTGAGGTAAAAAGCTCAAAGTTCAGCTGAAGTACCCTTTACTACAGGTAATTTGCTGCTCTAAGTAGATGCTTAGTAAGCAGACTTGAAATCCAAACATAACCGTGGCATATCACCAGCTGAATCCACCACACTCTTTCGTCATGTTCAGGCCAATGAAATATCAAAACAGGCGTGGTCAACCACTCTACTGCGCAGTAAACTCCACCAAAATGCATAAAAAATGTAAAAAATTGTAAACATATTCCAGGATGTTCCAGGATGCTGATTTTCCATATCGTTTTCCCCAAAAAAATCCAGGTTTGCCCATCTATTTCCGGCCAAAGTGCAAAGCTCTGGAAGTTCAGCGTCCTGGCTCCGAATGATCGGGGTTTCCCTGGGGGATTTCGGCAATATGGGATCATATCTGATCCATGAGGTAAACCCAATGCCTCAAAAACCCACCAATTTGGGATCCATTTGGGGATATCACCAATCTATTATGTCTCATTGGGGATGGCTTTGCCACAGTGCACCAGGATTGGACGCCACCGTTTTTTGGGACAAAGGCAGCAGTCTTGGCACAACCCTGGAACCCGAACAAGAAGGCCCGGGCAATTCTATGATCATCTTCCTGTTTGAGCTACGGTACTGAAAATGTGAAAATTGTCCTTTGTGACCTTCAGAGATTTCTAGCTTGTGGGCGAGCCCATGTCAAGTCTGAATGTAGTTTCACACCTGAACTGTGAACACTTTGCGCTGTTGACAGTGTTTTTCCATTAAAGCATTCTTGAATAAGCTTGCCAACTTGCCAACTGGAATCATCTTCCCATTTCTGATGGTGAAAGGCAGAAACATCTAAAATCCATCGCACAGTAGCTAGTGACCTGCAAGTGAGCATGTGCTGCCAAGGTGGCCACCTCTCACAGGATTTTCTGGGGATCCACTCTACAAGTTTGGCATGTTCACCGTCCGAGAAAGAGCCTGGTGGGAAACAGGTTACCAGTACCTGGCAATGCCCAGGTTTTACAGTAGAAATTTCAATTGGATCCACCACCAATCTGCCAATCTGATTTTGGAATTCAATCGGCACTGTAAACCTCTAACATTCCACTTTGGTTGGTATCTCTCACCGAACGCAAGCGCTTTTCCATTGCTGGTGGGCGGTTTAAATCTAAAACCTGTCTCAAAGAGACTAATTAGTCAGTTGACATCATCATCCAAAACAAGGTTGAACACAAACAAACTTGGTGATGTACTCCCCTGAAACTCTCCTGTAAACGAACATAGATGTAGAAAACCCACCGTTAATATTTGTAGATCATTTTCCTACGGACACCATTGGTTTTCCAGATTTTGTTGTATCTTTACCCGATGGTATATTATGGTATCTCCATGTTGGATGACAATTGATGGCATATTCACACCATCCAACCATTGCTCTCCATTTCGTATCTTTACCGCAAGGTATACCCTCTGGTACACTAACATAGCTATTGAAAATGATGATTTATAGTGGATTTTCCCATTTAAAAAAAAAATGATTTTCCATAGTTATGTTAGTTTACCAGAGGGTACACAGGGCCATCCGTATTTCCCAGCGAAGTGGCCATCTCCTGCTGCCACTGGGAGCTGCCTCTGTCGCGGCAATGGCAGTGGCTGGGGGGCGCGACCAGCGGCTGCCTCCCATCGAAGGGGTGATCCAATGGTCACCCGTGTTATCCAAGGGCGAGCAGGTGGCTTATGTATACGCAGTGTTTTCTGGTTTAGGATTCAGAGTTTTCAGGTTCTCGGGTTGAGTCATAAGGCTTAGGCGGTTTAGGGCTTTTAGGGTTTAGAATTTAGGGCTTAGGGTTCGCCGTCTGGGAAATACCAAAACAGTGGCCCGGTATTTGAGCATGTCGAAGGAGAATGTTTGAGCACCGTTCTACCCTTCCGGGCATACCTTAGGGTCTTGATCATTGATCCCGTAACCTATGGGTAATGGATGGTCATGGGGTTTATAAACCACATCACTGGGGGGCCCCAGAAAACTCCGCCTGCGGCTGCAGCTTCGCCTTCCGCCACAGGCGCCTCGCCCGACGCCGGCGCCTCTTGGGACGCCTCCGTGGGAGCCGCAGCGCTGCGGCGCCATCGGCTCATGTGCGGTGCCGTCAGTCGTGCCGTGGGTGACCAAAATAAAATGATGGATGAATCCACCAGTTGTAGCTATCAAAACGATGGGGGGAAAATGATGATTTATATGATATATGATTTCATGATATTTAATGAATTTATAGTGATTGGGTTTTACATGGTTTTACTTTCTCTTCTTGAATCGATCTTTTGATATTTGGGACAAATGTGACAAGGTCGGTTTGGTGCCACACAGCAGCATTTTTGGGGGTGCTGGAGGTGGAGGAGTGTAGTGGTGTAGTCTTGCGAGTGTTGTGAAGTCAGTTCTGATGCGTCTGAGCACCCAGTTCTCGTCACAGCGAAGGAATCGGGACCAAACCAGGCCCACCAACCATCAGCACGATGTCTCTGTCATACTCAGATATCTGTGGCTATCTCTCCCCAAATGTATCGTGTGCTGTACAGGATGCTTCCCAGGTGCTACCTGTATAGATTCGCCTTGGGACATTTCAACAATCACAAAACCATCCTCACTACATCATACTTGGAAGTGATATAATTGCATTTTTTTGGCAGCAACAACATCAACAGCAACAACAACAGCAGCAGCAACAGCAACAGCAACAACAGTATCATCAGGAACAGCAACAACAACTAAATGGTGTCACCCTCACCACCACCATCATCTGCTGGTTACGTAGCAGAACAGCGCTCATGATGGCTCACGTCCTTTTCAAATGTTCGCGCTGAGGAGCAAGTTGCCAAGGAGGGCTTCATATGACCCTGGAGAATTTGAATGGCCCTTGGCACCAAAATGGGGTACCAATGGGCCCACAATGTTGGTCTTTTTTGGTATTCAACATGATCAAACCATCAATTTTTCGAAGGCAATGATATCCAGTGAAGACCCATGCCCGTACAGAAACCACGGTTTTTGCTTCAAATCCAGTGGTTTCCCTACAAATTGTGTTCTCCACGTGTAGTCATCCCGGTTGGTGATGATTGCGATGCTAGTGATGTGATAAACCCTAAGCCAGGAACCATACCCAAGGATTTCCTGTCGAGCTGTTCCGGGTTGAAAATGCAACCTGATCTGTGGGGTACTCAGCACCTGCGGATATGATATACCTCAAAATAATACACATAAAAACATGACAACCATGGAGCTCACAGAAATCCCTAGAAATCTCAGGTCCCTAGGATTGGGATGCCCAAGGTTTCGAAATGCTCTGGTGCTCTACCATGTTGGTTCAAGCAACCATCGGTGCCATATGAAGCAAACGCTGTACCCCTTGGCTTTAAGCAATCGGCGGGTCCTTTGACCCAAATGCTCTGCAGGTCCGCCCCGTACAGCTTTAGGGGGAAATCTTGAGAACTCACGGCTCAATCTTTCCTGGTTGTAAAATGCCGATGGAAGTGGTGCAAGAGAGTGGAAGTACTGTTCCTACTAAAACCATCTAAAACCAAGTTCCTTTCTTGCGAAACTCTGGCAAAGACAAGAATTCATGAATATAATATGCATTCCTGGTGGGTCCTTAACCACCTACATCATAGCCCAAAATACGTAAAGGTACTTGTACTTGGATTTATAGGGACTGTATCGCCGTAACATCAGGACCTGTTTTCTTCCGTTCTGACTTTGCCCCACCAACACGGCTCAACATGGCTTGAATGGGGTCCACTTGCCGGACGTGCTGTGAAAACAAAATGCGTAAGTCAAGGTATTGATTTGGGATGATTTGAGGGGAAATCTGCACAACAAACATGATTTCCCGAGATATAGGGGGTTACTGCAGATTTTCCTTTGACCAACTCGGATATTGATGAAATGTGGTGAACCTTGCTGATTGCTTCCAAACTAATACTCCTTGAATATGTCACAGTATTGTTTGATAATGTGTCAATCATCTTAAAGTATGGTTAAGTCTGATCTATCTCGCCAAACATGCTGCAAGTTGAAGTCGGAGGACTTCCATAGCAAGCACTTCCGATGGTCATCTATGAAGGCTGCCTAAGGCCGGGGTCAGTACGGCCTTGAATGAGGCGGCGTGGGCGACTTAGAACGTGTCATGCATCGGCTCCATTTAATCTGCCAGAAGGATAGAGGTTTGCATGTGTTTGAGCAACCAAAAGGGCTCGGAAAAACCAAGAAAGGGGTGCTAAACCTTTGGAAATCACCAAATATGATTGAGGTAAGCATAAAGGTTGGTTTATATAGTCAGTTATATCATGTTATATCCATACGTCTTATAGAGCACAACCAACTTTGACAAGTTGGAGGGCAAGACCATCGCTGGTCTTTTGCTTTCATTGCGTGCCGGCGCATCATTTCCGCACTTTGCATCTGCATGGGTAACATGTTGATCCTGCTGTATATGGGATGCCGCCTAAACCATCGATGACCACTGCATTTGAACATACCATTCTACAACCAATGGCAACCAACTTCCTCTGGCTGGACCATGGCCCACCCTTGACCCAACGAATGGCATCGATCATCGGTCAAGAAGCGAATATCGATATCCCGCCGCCACAGGAAGACTGTACCACTGCTGTTGGTGTGGCCATTGACCATATTGACCATAGGCAGCATGCCTTGGCAGCTGCTGTTGGGAGCACATTTGGGAGCTTATGACTGCTGTGAAGTCTTGCAATTTGGAAGAGATCCAAGAGTCGATGGTCTTGGCGGATTCTGGATGACCCCCTGTAAGTGTGGTCTGAACCTTTGGAACCACCAAGTGTATCTCTCTCCTTGGTGGTGTATCTTGCGTGGCTTTTCCCACACTGCCAAAGCCGTAGTTTGAGCTGGAATATTGGTACAACTCCCCTCAGATTGATCCTCCAGTAGGTGCCGCTTTTCACTTATTTCATCTTATTTCACCTTGTTTTCTGGTGAAACATGACGATTCTCAATTTTATGTTCCTTGTTAAACCTAACTAACACTCTGCAATCACAAGCCCGCATTCCTCACCCGCAACAGAAACGACGTGACCAACAAAAAGAATTCGTAAACCTCCCAGGGCTATATCTTTCCAGGGCTTCCATGCTGACAGGTGACCACTGATGCGCATGCCATTGCTGTGCATAGTGTCGCGACCATAGCATCTGTTGATGCTGCATCTGTTGCATCTGCCTTAACCGTTCGGATTCCACGCGTAGTTCCCCTTGTCAAATTGATCAACCTCCGCCTTTCATTGAAACTAACCCGGACCGTGCATGTTGAGAGTCGCTGCTTGATTGATGGCTACCCTCCTGCAAACTAACGTAGATGTGGAAAACCCATGGTAGCCCAAACTATCCACAAATTGTGGAAAACCCATGGTTGCCCATGGAATAGTATCTACAAATGGTGAGTTTTCATGAGTTGTCCACATCTATCTTATTTTACCCCACAGTAGATGGTGCCACCAAGTGTCTGCTGCTGCTGCTGCTGTTGCTGCTGCATTTGTTGCTGCTGCATCTGCCGCTGCTGCTGTTGCCGCAAGGCAATTGGAGGTGGTGTCGAAGGAGGTCGAGGCACCTCGTGATTTGGAGTGCTTGAGGTTACTATATAGCTCAATGTAAGTGCTTAGTCTTAGATATCACTAGGATACATTGGAAACAAATGGGAACAACCACAGTTGCCGACGCCAGATTGATCATACCAAGCACCTCCACCTGCGCAAAATTACCTGATTTTTACCTGCCTTGCCCATGGCGGTCAACCACATGCCACTGGCAGAAACAGCGACTCAGTGACATGGTGAGCAATGCGTGAGAAGTCCAACCCAGCCACAGTGGGACTGTACTGTACCGAGCCAAAATCAAACATTGCAATGACAACAGACCCCATATGATCAAAGTTGGAATAAAGATTCAAGATTTGCAGAATTCCAAGTGGTGATTTCCAGTGCGTTGCTGCACAAATTGCCCCCCCCTGGGGCACCTTGTGTAGGCCCTTTCCTCCTGGTGGCTCGGTGCTGGGAGTTATGGCGGTTCATCCCCTCCTGCATCGTAGGTGTTGATCATGGTCGAAACTAGCTTTGCTAAAGCCCAAACAAATTTGCTCAAGTGAAGATGGTTCACAGGCGCTGGTGAAAATAAACACCTTTCAGGTGCATTAGCCTGTTTTTCTCTACTAGATGGGGGTGATGTGTCCCTGATTCCCTATGATGTTTAGTGCTTTGGCCTATAGTATCCCCAAGAAAACACCGATCTGACTTGAACCAGTATGTCCACATCAAACCTGAGTGCTCCGCAAAATCATACAACATCCCGTATTTGAATACGGTACATTTTACTTCATCCCACTTAGGATCCATGGTTTATACTCCATAACCCGTATTTCATCCCACTAATCTAAGTGGGGATATTCCATAAATCTCACTGGCATCTTTTCTTCACCATTTTTCACCCAGATAATCCCATATATTCACAGATATATCCCATATATTCCACATTATATCATCCATTTATAAGTGGGATGTAACCCCCTAAGTAGGGATACTCCTGGCGCCTCTCCTGGCGCTACGGCTGAGGCATGGCGTTCCCAGCAGAAGCCGCGGCCGCTGCCGTCGCAGCTTTCCCAGACCTGAAAAAAAATGGCCGATTCAATTTGGATTTCATATGGGTTTTAATGGGATGTAATTAATGGGGATTGTGGTAGGAATTCTGATCCCATGTTCATAGACATTGTTGATCGAAATGGGGATACAATGCAATATACATGTACCTCTGGTAAACTAACATAGCTATTGAAAATGATCCATTTATAGATGATTTACCCATTGAAAATGGTGATTTTCCATAGTTATGTTAGTTTACCAGAGGGTAGATAGATAGCCAGGAATATGGAATCCCAAGATTTCAGGCGTCCCAAAATGGAATACGAACTCCGAACCCCGATCACTGCGACACATCTTGGGTCCCTTTCTTGTCAAGAAGATCATAATCAAAGTACAAAAATCCACCCCTATACATCGGATTTTCCATGGTTTTTCCCATAGAAACCTCCTTCTATAGAGGATGTTCTCAATTTATAGATGCTGTTTCCCATATTTTCCGATTAACATCTCCATTTAAAGTGGAGTGTGCCATTGACTATGATGATATGACAGTTTTCCACCAGCTTCAAGTCCCCGACCGCTGTAGTCAAAGGCGTATCCGTCGGCCTCGGGGTTGGGGCAGTGGCATGAACCACTTACCCTCTGGTGAACTAACATAGCTACTGAACATGACCATTTATAGTGGATTTTCCCACTAAAAATGGTGATTTTCCATAGTTATGTTAGTTTACTGGAGGGTAAGATCACAGCCAGGATGTCCTTCCGATTGGATGAACATGACGAACTTACCATTGTGCTCAGTTGTTTCCCCCACTGTACATGCGACTCTGTTGTAGCGGCCCATGATTGTATTGCTAGCCATGTGCCAGTTCTGAATGATTTGATTTCCACATACATTCATACACACTCTACATGAAAACCAATATCCAAGAACAACTATTGTTTGATGTTTTTTGTATATACGGTGTGCAGTATACATTATTTGCCAATCATATCGTCACTACCCCTCAAAACAATTGTAATCCCCCCTCTCTCTCTCTCTGACTCTTTGTATCTTGTCTCCTTATCTCTGGCAAACCCTGGATACCCCATCACTTCTTCTAGTGATAGTTTCATGGTTTCAAATCATTTCAAATCAGCTCATTCACCGACCGTTCGCCAGCGGGTTTACCCCAGGCTGGAGGTTTTTGGTGAAATTCCCATCGTTGATTCCTGTGATTGATGGACATATATAGAGATTCTGTATCCGCATGTTTCCCTATGGGTACTTGTACTTTTTTAAACAGCTCTTGTGCGTCACATAGGTTGTCCGAAAATCGGGCAACCCCAATAATTAATCAAAGGTCCCATTATACATAACTTGCAGTAAATTGCAACATTGTGTGTGTAATTCATGTCTGGGCAAGTCCGTTACATTGTTGTCTGCACGCCTGTTGATGAAATCCGTTAAACATCTTCCTTGCATTCATGGATCATTTTACTGGTAAAACCTCCATGTATACGGCCTTTTCCAGCCAGCCACGTTTGATTACCGGAGGGTATATTTCATTAAAATCCTCATGTTTGTTGGTTATTTCATGTTATTTCCCTCTTAATCACCCTGTGGATTTCCCATTTTTCACACATTTGGTGAGATCAAATCCCCAATACTTGGCCCCCGACGGCTGCAAGCTGTATCTGCCAGTCGAGCCCCACCTCAGCATGTTGGTGGTGTGAGTGACCAGCACCTGAGCCTCTCCCACACAACTTGGACACTGGATGTTTTGAAGATAACCATCTGGGGGCACAAACTTGCATCATGTCAGGGAAAATCATGTGTTAGACTGTTAGACCATAATGTTTTCAACATACAAATGTGGAAGCATTTCAGAAAGAATGCCCCTCCGAAACTCTTCCAATTCGGATTATTTCCGGTTTGTCGGAAAAATCTGGTATCCACCCAAATCCAACTCTTCAAAGTCGCGCTTTCTCCATTGAAATTGGTTTTAAAAAAGGCAGTCGCTGTCCATTTCCCGGGCGAACAATATCGTATTTCAGTATTGTTGCTCATATATGTAATCGCGCATTACCCTCTGGTAAACTAACATAGCCATGGAAAATCCACTATAAATGTTTTAATCGGAAAATCATCCAAAATTAGCAATTTTCAATAGCTATGTTAAATAACCAGAGGGTATATCATCACGATTGCTCGTCTGATCCCCATTTCGTTGCTCAAAGAATTGCTCAATTTCTGGGGAACACCGTCGTCAACGGCTCCAAGTCACCACAGCCTACCCGTGGCATCATCCCAGTGTAAGCGAAAAGGCCTCATAGCGGGCCATCTTTGAGTCATGGACTGGAAAATCCCTCATTTCCTTCGATTCTCCCACTAGAACCAGCATTTTGTTCCATGATTCTCCTATAACTAGAGCCCATTTATGTATCATGGAAATTGAGCCAACCCCGTCTATGGCTATAAATGGCTATAGGGTATAATTATGGGTATAACCCGTCAGGGACGGTGGTTTTACCCACACAAACTGCGGTTCAACTAAAAATATATGGGGATAATAACCCTATAGTGGCTATAAATGTTATAAAGATTCAGGATTCAACATAAAGAACTGATCTTAGAAATCCTGTCCGATTCTACATAATCGGAACTAGGGGGTATATACAACGGAGGAACCCCTTCAAAGGTGACCCGCTATTACCTCAACTTGTAAGGCCTGAGTTGGCTTATTAACCATCTATAACTATAACCATCTATTAAGGTTGGAAAAGGAGGGTCACCAAGAAGGGGATTACCTCATCCATCATTTAAGCGGGTCTCCGGGTCGGGGGGCACTCATGATTTTTTCATGTCGCTTCAAATGATAGGGTTGTCACCAACAACAATGGATTCTTTAGGATTTTAGGGGATACTCGGGGTATAGCGGAGTTACACAAGCAACAATGGGTACATCTGGCTGAAATTGAAGGATTCACCAAACTGCGCCCATTTTTGGAATAATCCCCAAATCCAAACATCATCATTCCAGTGACTTGGCAGATAGGGCACAATAATATGTTCAGAATGCTGCTGCTCACATCCCAAAAAAATGAGCAGAAGACACTCGTGCAAGATCTGTCTTGGGAAGTGAGTGACTAATCAGATCATCTCTAATTATATCTAAGGTTGTGACATGTTGTGACGTTTTGACCTAGACCTCGAGTTGGAATGGAAGTACTGCAAACAGAAAGTCGGGTTTAAGCAGCAAGCATTAGCATGTGAAGCACCCAAAGTTGTTTGTTGCACCCCCCATTCCATTCATGCTGACTCTCTTGTTTGCCAACATTCATGTTCTCATATGTTCTTGTTCAAAACCCAGTGTACTCCCTTTACACTGGTTGGTTGATAGGGATTCCCCTACTGTGATAACTGTGATAATCCACTAATATATATTATATTACTATAAAAATTGTTCATGAGTGCTTGGTGGTCCCAAGTCCTATCTGTGTAGTTCATCGCAGATTCCGACCGTTTCATCTTCTGAGGCAACCCAACTTGGCTTCGACACCAGCCTTGCGGATGATGATCTAATCTGGCAAGGAAAAATCACCAATTGGTGGATGATTGGCCTATACTTTCCCATAAAACAATGTGATTTTCCGAACTGCCAGGTTTGATTGCCCGAGGGTGAATCTGTATGCATAGATAGATAGATTGGATTGGATTGGATTAGATTAGATTAGATTAGATTATAGATTAGATTACAGTAGATTAGATAGATAGATAGTCATTTACATAGACTTACAGTATAATGTGCACGTGTGAAGGAACACTTGAGACCCGGTCCGAAACGTTTCTGGGGCATGCGCAGTTCTTTAACTACAGAAATAGAAGTAGGTGACCAGTATAGCATGCATGCATACTACAATATTGTACTCAAACTGGCTGTTATGCATTCTCTCATTCCGGCAACGTTTCTGGGTGGTTGAGGGTATCACAACACCTTGGAACGATGTCAACTACAAACTGTTCTCTGTAGCCCATGTGCTCCAAGCATATCTTACTTCATGTGGTTTTCGGCACCATTTTTTTTTCACCATCTCAAGCAGGGGCACAGCCAAAGGAAACCTCAATGGGGGATGGTAAAAAATGTAGTCATCCCATAGGTATCCATGATTATCCCATGAAAATTCATAATTATCCATAATTATCAATAATTATCGATAATTATCCATAATTATCCATGATTATCCATGATTATCCATGATTATAGAAACAATTATCCATAATTATCATTAATTATCCCATTTTTCTCCACTCACATCGTGCTAAATCTCCCATTCTCACTGGCTTTACCAGGACTGGGCCACGTTCGACGCTTCCAGGCCTTGAATCGCATCACGTCCATGCCACGCACCACGTACGACTCATTGTCATCCTGTAAAGACTGAAGCCGATGGAAACCCAATCCGCGGTTCTACAGCTATAAATAGGTTTGACTGAACATATGGTACCCCTAAATCTATCTCATTTTGCTGGTTAACAACAAAAATCAATCATGTATAGTATTGGATAATATACTATATATACAGTACATTCCCATTGAAATTGTGATTTTGGGGATATACAATGATATACCCTTAAACACCATTGTCCCAAAAACAGAACATCGAAATGGCTTTAAAAGGTGGACTGAACTGGCAAACATTTGGCACATCAAGAATCTGATCGGGATATAGTCAGATGAAAAGGAATAACCACCTCCAAGGGTAACCTGCCAATAATAAGGAGTTGCTAAGCATTTACCAACCACCAACAACCATCATTTCAGATTTCTGGGTCCAATCCCCATCTTGAATACCCTACCATCTCCCCTGGAAAAAAAAAACATGGCCACTAGTAAGGGCAAGTATAGCCTCGGGTAAATTCAACATAGCCACGGAAACTCACCCCTTTTGTACTTGGTAAACCATGGAACCAACTAAATGCACCATTTTCATAGCTATGTTCTATTACCAGCAGCTATCTCATTGGATTGGGTTAAGGGAAAATTGTAACCGGAAAACCCAAACTATTTCATAGGAAAATCCAGCCAGTTTCCGGTTAAAATTTTCCCTTAAACCAATCCAGTGACATAAACATCCCATCATTTCCAAATTGATTCACCACCAGTTTGCGCACAAAACCCAGGCTCCAGGTAGTTCTTCCACATCCCCTGCAGCTCGGCGACCACCGCCTTCACATCCAAGCAGGGTAATATATAGGGATAACTTAGCATTTGGATATTAATAAATCACCTATAACCACCTAACAAAAGGGGATATATTGGGATACTCATCTGATTCTTAATCGATTGGTCCATTGGTGTTGTTCGAAGAATCTACGGTTGAAACCATGTGTTTTCCCAAATGTAGAGGTTTCAATATAGCATGTCTATTGGAGCGTAGAAAGTAGAGAGAATGATATACAGGGGAATGATGTCAAAGAAAATAGACAACTCTCATTCCACTGGAAGTCAGTTTTTGAGTCAATAAAACATATATTTACGCTTTTTGGCGGGTAGGGACACCTCAATACGCCGCGGATGACTCAAAGTCCCGGACAGCCACATTTCAGCCTACTGGATGAGCTGAGCCCCACCATTTCTGTAAGGTCCAAGGCTGCACGGAAACTGAAAGACCGGCCAGAAATGACCGGCATTTCTGCGGCTCTTATGTAGCAACCCCCCAAAAAGAAGATAGAAACGTTAAAATCCTACAGAATTGGTAGCAACATAATTTTCTACAAATTTCGGGCGTTACATGGCGCTACTATAGATCTTTTGCTCATGTTGGGTTTGTCTGAAAATCAAATAGGCGATCCAAAAAATAAACAATGAGGGTTCATCATATTTTCCCCATTATCCTTACCCTTCGGAGCGGTAAAATAGAATTCCAGAATTCCAGTCAATGATGCCTTGGGAAAATAGATGGGCCAGCTTGGATACCATTTCTCATCATTTTCCATCATTTACCTGTTGTTTAGTGGGGGTGACCCCTCTACAAATCAACCAACCCATGGGAACCTGCTTCCCGTGTGCATCCACGTTTGCCAAGGCAGCCCTGAAATCGGCGAGACCAAAGGCATGGCGTTTTATGTGGCCCGGATGGTCAAAGCGGAGAGAATGGGGAGACACAATGAACAATTGAAAGTTAACATGTTCAGATTGGCAAGTAAGGATGAGGATAGATGATAGATGATAGATTATAGGTGATAGATGATAGATGCAAAATGATAGATTATAAACGATAGATGATTGATGATAGATGATAGATGAAAATTGACATGATATATGACAAATGATAGATGAACAATGATAGATGATAGAGGAAAATGATAGATGATGGATGAACAATGAAAGATGAACAATGATACATGATTACATGATAGACAAACCTGATAGAATGATAGATGATAGATGATGGATGAACATGATAGACAAACAATTATAGATGAACAAAATGATAGATGATGATAGATGATGATAGATGATGATAGATGATGATAGATGATGGTAGATTAATAAGAAAAACAACATGATGATTATGATGATCTCAAGATATCTCAAGATATCTCCAGTGTGACTCGATGGCAATTTTGCTTGGTCAATCTCCGAATAGACTCCAAATACACAACGTATGAGTGTGGTACTTGGACAATATCGAACAAAGTGGGGATTAGCACACACCAAAATAACAATTTGTTCATGCAAACAATGAGATAAGCCAGTCGGTTCAGGTGCTTTTCCACCAACTTTTCAGATAAACCAGTCCTTCAAAGCATGGTTAAAAAAGAGTCTCCTAAGGGTTATCCATGGTCATCATGGTCATCCCACCTATAAATGGTGAAACCCATGGTTAAACCCCCCGAATTCAACTGCAAATCTTCCTTGCTGGTCACGTCCTGGATGAAATCCTCAGAATCTGCCCCTGAAAAGCTCAAATGACAACTTTTGGTATGGGGTTTCCATAAATAGGGGATACCGTTTAAAAAAAAATCCGCCTTTGACTTCAGTGCTGCGTGACAGCGGTGGAGACAACCAGCTACGCATGAAATCTCACCACACCGTAAAACATGGATGGTTTACATTGGTTTACAAGGCAAAATTCAACTAAAATGGATGATTTGGGGGTACCCCCCCCATGTTAAGAAACCTCCGTATGTCTAAATCCAAATCCACCACAAACAAATGCTGAACATATCGTCTGCATCTTTTCCCCACATTTGTTGACCTATCTGCAAGATTCTGCAAGAAATCAGTGTCTCTGCACCTGCCTCGAAGGTTGCTCCACCTTGAAACTTGCGCGGAGCCCAAGAAAATGATGTCTCTTTTGGTAGGAGTTCATCCTTTTTAGGGCAGCCGAATGCTTTGCAAAAACTATCATTCCTGCAGAGAACATCAGCGCAACTGATTGTGGGGTCTGAAGGCTGGGTTTTTTTTATATATATATATACTTCTATATATATATGTGTGTGTGTAGATATACAGTATGTCTAGATATATCGAACTAGTCAAGGTGAGTTGACTATGGTTTGGATGTTCATGCTACATATATTATATTGAGCCGATTGAGCTATTTAATGGAGTATACAGGTCGCAGTTTTCAAAAGCAGTTGCAACGGTGCTAGTGGTTCAACTACAGCGCCTTAGCACAACAACAAATAGTAGCTCAATAAATGTCACATTGGCATTATTATTGCTTGTTTTTTTTGGTGTATGTTTCGTGTTTCCATTTTGAAACCATGGTTTTCACCTCAAGGTTTGCTGCTTATATCACCATCTTTGGTGTGGTATTTTTTCCTCGTGGATTGTCAAGATGCATACAAACATATGTGAACAACATATTTTTTCCCATATCATATGGTATCCTATCATATCATAATATATTATATCATATATCATATCATCCCATATCATCCCCCGTTTTTGGTTGCTTACATAATTAATCTTTCACATCATATTGAATAAATGTGGGTACTGGTACCGGTTAGAACATCCAAGACCTGACCACAAATGGTCGCCAATTCTCAGTATTAACATGTACTTGTACTCACACAAAATTACCCTCCATTTTTACCCTCTGTGAAACAAACAGTTTGCTCTTCAACATGGCCCTAGAAATGATTGATTTACCTGATTTACCCAGCTATAAAATGGTGATTAGTTTTTTGTGTGTTTACCAGGGGGCATTGGTTGGTTTCACTTTTTTGCTAAGTGGGGTTAGCTATTGTTTCTCTAAACCCATTGGTTAACCATCATTTTCCCTACCCTCTGGTAAACTAACATAACTATGGGAAATCACCATTTTAATGGGAAAATCCACTATTTCTATGGCCATTTTCAATGTCGCTACGTTAGTTCAGTGGAGGGTAACCATCATTTTTCCCTATGATTCATGGCCAATTGATGGAAACCCCGCCAGTTCTGGAGCCCCCGCCAGCCTGCCCAGCGGAGGGACCACAATAGTCCTCGGCATGGACCCATGGGGCGTCCATGGTCGTCCTGTTGGAGGTTGGGAATGGTATTTTTCATGGTGAGTTTAACCAACAGAAATGGTGATTAAATGGGATTTGATGAAGTTTATATATAATAATAGTCCTTTTAATATACTTTAATATAACGGAAATATAGATACATGCCCTCTGGATCCCTCTGGTAATGACTAACTAACAGTTCGCGAACTGGAACATCAGCATGTTTAAGAACGCTACATCATCGAACTAAACGGGCCATCCATACCAGAGCACCAGTGCTATCTTAAACTACCCTCATGGTAGTTTTGCATAGTTTTTCCACGTATGAACAGTTGAATATCCGCAGCTATCTATATGATATACCGCACAAATCAACACAGCTAACCTTGGTTAACCATGGTTTTAGTAACTATGCTTCAACTATGGTTAACTAGTTAAAATAGATATGCTTCAATATATCTAGTATGGTAGAAACCAGGGTGAAATCCCCAACCCCCCCGCGTTTTTTTTGGGTGGATCCCAGCTGCATCCAAGGAGCCGCCAGTCCAACCAAGGCTGGGTCGACTCGTTGCCACTTCCAGCCCTTCACGCCGTTCTCGCCCGGCTCCCGTGGACCGGCGATGGCTTGGGTGTGGGCCTCACCGGGGACGTGTCTATCCACTGGCATATATGATAGGATAACAGGAAAAGGATGGAAAAGGGGTAATATATGATGATATCACAGAAATTTCACATAGTAATTATAGATACATAGCTAGGTGATTCCATGTGATTACTACATTTTGCTATTCTGGATGGAGGCAATGTCCACAGGGAGAGAGTTGGGACAACATGCCAACACAGCACCTCCTCCGGCGTGAGCCAGCTCAATGAGAACCTAAGGCAGCGAAGTCGACACATGGAATTTTTATATATTTTTATGGCATTTCACCATGAATATACAGGGCTTTTGTGGGGCTCACTAGTGTCACAAATTGCTACCAAGTGCCACAAATAATCTCAGAGAAGGTGGCAACCAGCCCCAAAAGCCAACCCGCAATAGAGTCTCAGGTGTTTGGAGCTGCAGGGTATTGCTTAGGCGTGGAGGTTGACAATCCCTGAGTGTGACAAAAATAAACAGTCACATTTTGAGTGAGATACCCTACTTTGCGGTTGAAGCTATAATCTATATCTTTCTCACTCTATCGCCTTCTTGAGAACATATACGTTATTTTTGCACATGTAGCTTGACAAATGGCAAGCTGTAGCTCCATTCACCAGGGATCTGAGGACTGAACACTTCCGAAGTGCTGCTCAAAGAGGATGAATCGATCTGCGCATGTCAGACTGCAGTTCAAAGGGAGGGCTTGAAGTCACCGGCGCAACCGGCAACTCGTGCGGTGTAAAGACTGGGTGAAGATCATATCAATGGATTGGTGAATGGGAAAATTTTGACCGGAAAGCCCAATCAATTTCATGGGAAAATCCAGCCAGTTTCCGGTTACGATTTTCCCTTAAACCAATCCAATGATCATAACTTTGGGGCCGAAAAATTGAGATCCCATAGGACCTGGTCATCCCCAGCCTTGAGCACAAATCGCCCGTGCACGCCCCACCTGGGCGAAGGTCTGGCATCCAGCGTAGGGTTTTCACCGCAACATCTGGGATTTCGGGGATGCCTCATTTTCCTCAGTCATATGGATTTGTCTGAAAATATTGGTAGCTCTATATAAATCTATTGCTTCATCATCATTTTCTGCATTAAAAAGTACCATTTGGTGGGTATGCACTTTTCAGACAGACCCATATGGTATTTCACAGGTTTTGATCTCAATATGACAAAGAATGGGATATGGCATGATACCAATCCACAATTTTTTCTCCATTTAAATGCCCGTTTGCCGTATAGGGGATTTCACATTGCCATGTTCCACTACCACAGCGTATGCACCTATACAGACCTGTAGGTCTTAGTAGACAGCCCTGACTCAGCGCCCAATTTCTTCCAAGGTGCTGCAGGCCACTACCGGTAGCATCAGGTCTCAAAATGCTCCAGAAACTCAGCCCGGCGACGGGGTATTGACTTAAGCAAAGGAGAGTGGACAAAACATCAGATAGCATCAATTAAACAATTTTAAAAACATTGTAAACCATGATAGACCATTGCAAAACATCATGAAACATTGTAAAACCAGCAGCGAAGAGGAAAACAACCCTGCTCAGAGCAAATATGTCCTTGGTTAAACATCGTAAAAGATGTGGCAAAATGCCCTATTTATACCATCTGAATCTCGTTTTTGTCACTCAAACTACTCAGCTAAGAGTTACTGAACGAAGATGTTTTTATACATATTTATACTAGATATCGGCTTCTTGAAACAACTGCTGAATGGCTCAAACAAGTTATGCGAAGCATTGAGACTGCTAGCACGGTCCCTTTCCATCCCTTTCCAAACAAGAAACTCCAAAGTTTCTCCAGTGTTCTGCCTTCAGGAACGGAGCGATCTGTTGAAGGTTGCTTGGGGAGATCAAAAACGGGTTGTCTCAAGCTTCGTATTGGGGCCATCCAGGCCAAAAGGGCTTCCCCCTACACACTAGGCACATCTAAGCACTATATGGACCTGGACTCCGAAGGACACGAAGTCTTGATGGTTCCATTCTCTACGAAACTGCACGTCATCTAGAGTTTGGTAGTGGCATCTGGCTGGATGACAATCCAACAGACTTATTCATATAGATTCATCTTGTGGATTTCCCGCATCAAGTCTGCAAAATATATATCATTTGTGGCA
This sequence comes from Symbiodinium sp. clade C Y103, assembly GCA_003297045.1. Classification (NCBI taxonomy): domain Eukaryota; class Dinophyceae; order Suessiales; family Symbiodiniaceae; genus Cladocopium; species Cladocopium sp. clade C. The sequence continues at coordinate 409,264 of BGPT01000010.1, forward strand.
TTGATGAGGTCAATTCGAGGCCATCAAAATTTACCCAGATGCTCTCGCCGAAAGATCGCCCAAAAAACGCACCTGATGCGTGTCACAGAATTCTCCCACACCATGTAAAACTCGTGTGGCTCTTTGACCTTGCTGGTGGGGGACGCTGAAGGCGCGGTTCCGCAGCAAAAACCATCTATAGTTGGGACATTAAGGCATCAAACAAGGATATCAAGCCAGAAACAAGGGGATACGACAACCAAAACAGAGTGATTAACATGTCCTTTTTTAAGTCATCAATATTAAACACAAATCATGAACACCCAACTGCCAGCAAAGCAATAGGCATGCAATCAAGAAAACATGGGCCCTACTTAGACATCATGAGGAGAGTCATCCAGCAACTCAGGAATTGTTTGTAGCATCAGCTGAAACAAGGAGATGCAACCAATATAAGCAAGGGTTTAAACAGTAAACGTGGTAATTATAATTACCATGGTAATATAAATATAAATATATATAATACCATCGTTTTTGATACACATAATGTTATACAATGTTACACATATCTGTGATTCCATTTGTATGACATATGACATATGTATGGTGGATATAACCATGGTACCTGTCATAGACAAACCGAGGCACATTTTGCCAACAGCCTTGGAGGCTCTCCAAGAGCTCCTGAATGTCCCAATCGAGGCTTAGTGGGGATACGAAAAGGATCGAAAAATTGGACACTGCACTTATCCTCTGGTATTGCCTAACATAACTATGGGACATCACAAGTTTTAATGGGAAAATCCACTATTTCTATGGCCATTTTCTATGTCGCTACGTTTAATTACCAGAGGCTAAAAGAAACATTAAAAAACAAAAACAATATCATATGGGGATGTTTGCCGAGAGATGGGGATTTACACGGGGATTTTTTGGTGGATTTACATGGGTTTACTGGATCCCCGACAACTACTTGCACCAATCCAAGTTGCATTGGCACACATCTTACTGGTGCTTAGCAGGGAATGGGAGAATGGGATGACTATTAATGGTTATTATAGGTCATTCCCCCATTCCCTACTAAGCACCAGTAAGACATTTTCCAAGTTACATCATAACTACCGATTCCAACTTGCAAACCAACTGGTACCTATGATGAAAAATGTTCATCTGACACAAATTATGGTGAACACATTCTGAAACCACAGTCTTGTTGAAGTATGTTTACGTTATTTCTTTTCCAGCCCCATCTCTCAAATCGTCACTACCAAGCAACTAACAATGTGGATTTGACACTTTTGGAGCCATAATTAACCCCAGTTATATAAAAGCAATACCCTCTGGTTATTTAACATAGCCATGGAAGCCATGGCGAATTTTGGATGATTTTCCCATTGAAACCTCCATTTATAGGGGATTTTCCATGGATTTTCCATGGCTATGTTAAATAACCACAAAGTACCAACCAACCAACCAAGGTTAACTCCACATCCAGCGGGTCCCTGAGATCCCGTTTTGAAGGTCGTCCTTGGCCGGGCCATCTTCCATGGCGGCCTCGAGACACAGGGCATGTCTCAGGTTTTTTTTTGGGGATATGTTGGGGGTTGATGTTTTACCCTCTGGTAAACTAACAGTTTGCTATGGGAAATCACCATTTTCAACGGGAAAATCCACTATTTCTATGGCCGTTTTCAATATACCAGAGGGTAGTTTTCTTGAGGGCCATGTTTAGACCCAATTTTTGAAGTTGCGGGATGACCCATTTTTTAAAAAAACATGGCCGTAAACTTACAACATGGGAAAAAAACATTGGTAAACATTGGAAACGGTCCAGTGGCCGGGGCAACTATCAATGCAATTCAATGTAGTTGCTGATATCTACTCACCAGTTTATGCTGTATCTGCTTTGGGGAAGGCAATCAAATCTTTATGCTGTACTGATCTTCACCTCTGTGGTGCCTGGGCCCCCGAAAAAAAAGTCTACATGTTGGCCAATGGCAAAGCCATCCAATCCCCAAAAGACGAAAAACCCACCGAAGAGTATGGCCACCATCCCGTTGCAGGTTGCAAGAAGACCATGGTCTGGACAACATCTGGAAATACACTAATGTGGGTATAATAAACCATGCCCAATTTCACCATGAATAGGTGGTACAGTATATAAATTATTCTCAAATAGATGGTTTATTCTTGTCTTACCCACACTATACTGTTGCAGTTTCCACTAGTCCCATCCAGCCCTGAATATCCAGAACATTCCATCACCAGGCGTTCCCATTGGGCTTCCCGGGCCATGGGTAAAAGCAAATCCACCAGGGATGATTTGGGACACGAAGATGGAAATAGATGGACGTACGAGGTGATGATTATCAAACTGATTGCCTGAAGCAAACGATGATTACCATTTGGAAATATTTGGAAGACATCACCGTAAAGGATGGCGAAGTAAGACATACACTCTGGTAATCAAACATGGCGTGCTGGAAAATCCACCATTTAGTTCGATGATTTTCCCAGCTAGAAACCTCCATTTTTGTTGGGGTTTCCAATTGCTATGTTTGATTACCTAAGACATATTCGAAGCTCATCCAGTTTCATTTCTTCCCGTCGATCTCTCCAAGGTGCCATTCGATGTTGCACAAAGTGGGGGGCAATTTTGGCCGTTGATGAAAAATGACAACACCATCTACTAAATCTCAGGTTGTTCCAGAAGGCGATAACATATAACATTAGTAAAAACATATGTAAAACTATTTCCATGAAAATGGTGGCTATGGAGGTTGTAATATTCCTCCCATTTTGTTCCGGATGCAGTAGGTCCTACGGATCTTGTGGCCGGTGTGCTTGATGAGCGCAGGTCCAGTTGTGAGTTCTTGGTGAGTGACTTTGCCGGATGTGCATCCCTCGGGTATAATCAAACACGGCAATGGAAATCCCCCATGAATATATGATATTCCCAATTACCCTTTGGTTATGTAACATAGCCATGGAAAGTGGCCCATTTATAGATGATTTATGATGATTTACCTATTAAAAATGGTGGTTTTCCATGGCCATGTTAAATAACCGGAGGGTGTATATATACTATATTATATGTATAAACGTTCATTTTTGCCGGGCATTTCCCGGCCAGCCACATTTGATCACCAGAGGGTACATAATGTGGTGATGAAGCCAGTTGAGAATCTACCACCTCGGATGATGTTTATGAACCATTCATGGTAAGTGGGGATGACTTGCAATTTGTTGGTTTACCACATCAATTGCCACATCAACTGCAATAGAACTGGAATCATCTGGAATCTATCCCATGTCTCAATGGCTTATAACCACAGTCATGTATAGATGCAGTTCAGCCTATGCATTCGCACGAGTGAACATATGCCCCCATGTGCATTGGGAACTCTGCCATGGCCTGTTTGTTCAGTAGTTCATTCTGCATTTGAGGCTTTCAGCCTCCAACTGCATGTTTCATTCTATTTTGAGTTTGTATGAAAATTATCTCAGGATATCTCAGGATGCGTCTGTGCAAATGAACATATAAAATATTATATTCAAATCATCTCCATCTCTGTCTCTCTCTCACTCTCTCTCTCCCCGAGCTCTTGGTTGAGTACAAAGGTCAATGGTCAATGTATCTATCTACAGCGTGTGGGCGCCTGTGTAAGCCTATGCCTAAACATAAAAACATGGTACCCTCCGGTAACTTAACATAGCTATGGACAATGGATGAACAGGGCCCATTTACATCCATTTATATCCATTCAGTTTGGTGATTACCGATTAACTTTTTTTCACTGTTAAACATAGAGATTGCAGAACGCAAATTGTAAGATCAAAGGGCATCGGGACCAGCGTAGAGTCATAACAATCAATATTAACAATGTGATAACAATCAAGATTAAAATATAAACATTAACATTGCCATAATTCAGTGACTATGTCAAAAAAAACCCTAGCATTGTAGGACCTCAGCCGACAAGCCGTTCCATGGTAGGGACCGCACCAAACAGCTCAAAACATAGATTTCTTTAAAGAAAAATCACCCGGCATGATATGCTTCATTGCAACTACATCCTTCTGGGTTCCATCATGTTCCACCACTTCAAATTGCTGGTGTACAGTATATTGGAGCTCTCATCGAACAACACGCGCAGGAACCCAACTCAATTTTGTCGGTCTGCAGAATTTACAGTGTGATCTTCTTCAAAGAGTTGTGACATGTCTTGCGCTTGCCCGGCGTCAGCCGGTCCGACAGGAGGCAAGGTTAGAAGCACCGTCTGAAAAACGACACGTAAAGTGACCCTATGTGGCCATATTTGAGCATCAATCAGCACAGTTTGCGGACGGGGCTCCTGCATTCCTCGCCCCCCAAATTGATGGCTGGTGAAACACCACGCCGTGCTTCGGATGATTCGCACCCTCTAAGCCCTCAAAGAGTGGGGCAGGGCATGCGCGAGGCGAGATGGATGATTCCTCCCATTTGAAAAGAATGGTAGGCAAAGATTGCCCAATTAATCAACCAGCTCTTAGACTCAACAATGCAAACTAGTTGATACCAGTAAATACTGCCAATTGTGCATATCTCAAGAGTGTTTGGTTGTTCGTTCATTTTTATCGAATCTTACATTATGTTGTTTTCTTTTGCTGGATTCATGAAACCCACCAACTCAAAAACAACTGGAATCACCAATCCGAGACGTGGTGGAGACCGTCGTGGATGTGTGAAATGACCTGGATTGGTTTAAGGGAAAATCTGCAGGAAACCATGGTTTTTACCATCAAATATAGAGGTTTCCGGTGTAAAATTTCCCCTTAAACCAATCCAGTGAATATCTTCATGCAGTGCCACAAATGTCTAGATCTCCACTTCCTGACAGGAGCCTGCAACACATCCAGAACAAAGGCCTTTTTTGGGCCAGGGCATGGAAAAAAAACCTGGCCACTAACAAAACGGAAAGACAAGTGCCCAACAGATCCACGTAAGAACGGACCAGTCCTGATTCCCAGTCCATGTTTGTGGCTCCAACGGCTGGTTATGGGTAAAAATGAGAGTATAGGGACCACAATTTTTGTTGATGTAAGCAGTTGCCATCGATTCGCACAAAGATGACCAAATCAACCCATGCCGATTCTCAATGATACCCGTACCAGTATGAATGCATTACCAATGCAAACTTACTTCCAAACAGTGCCCAAAATCACCAACCATAGCTGGTTTCTGTCTAATCCTTGCCCCAAAGTTCCTAATCCTTACCGCAAGTATTGCCTCTTGATCTCCTGCACCCGTTCCTTACGTTCCGATCTGGGATCAGTTCGATGCACATCAGGCACTTGGCCGAGTAGAACAGCTGCTTACAAAGGTCTAGGTTTGAATGTCCAACCGTGTTCCCCTCCGATCATCAAACATGGTTTGCCGGAAAATCCACCATTGGGTTCGATGATTTCACCATTAAGAAACCGAAACCAGGCCAAGTTGTGGGGATTTCCGCCAGCCATGTTTGATGACACCGGTTTGGCATTTGGATGTGCATCCCAGTTGGTACGCAACTTCTTTGTGACCACCATATATATTCATGGATCTGAACCATGTCTTTGCGAGTCATAAGATGACGGTTTCCTTAACTATAGGGGTACCCCCAAATTGTCCACTTAATAGGATTGTACATTATATATCATCCATTTTGGGGTACCCCCATTTAAGGAAACCCCCAAATGGTTATGACCCACTTCCCAAAGGGGATGAAACACCGCAACGGATCCAGGAGGATGACGCAATTGCAGCTGCAACGACAATAAGGCCATAGATATGGGGATTACCTAGGCATCATAGATATCATTCTCATAGATATATAGGGTAACAAATGGTGACATATCCACATAGATAGGGGGATCACCTATAGGAACGTGTCGATGTGTTACCATTTGCCCCAACAAAACGTGAAAAAAGGTAAGCACACTTTCTGCCAGTTCTCAAGGGCCAAATGACAGGTCCAACGAAGGTTTGGCCCAAAGCCTTAAGTTCAAGGACCCCACAAATGAGCAGCCTCACCACAGACATCTTGCAGGATTGTAATACGCAAATCTGCATTGACGCACACACATGCCTGCCTGGATGCGTGCAGGCATTTATTTAATGCATATGTGTAAGGATCACTACTTTTTATTGTGCAAACATGTACGTAGTTGTATGTGTGTGTGTGTATTTTATGTACAAAGATAGATGGATGGATGGATAGATAGATAGATAGATAGACAGATAGATAGACAGACAGACAGACAGATACATGGATAGATAGAGAAATTGTACATATTTGTATATCAATGGTTATATACGTGTTGTATATGACACAAACACAAGCACATATATAGATATATCATTGTACATTTGTATGCATATGTATGTGTACATATGAACGGACAGAAACAAAACACTGCTTGGGGCACCATTTGCCAAGTGAAGTGAGCCATTGGTAGGTGCCCATATGCTGGAGGAACTTGAACATGGCCGGACCATCTCGCCAGCTGCACTTGCAGATCTGCGCCTTTTGGAAACCCATTGAGAGATGCGATGTGATTGTCGTCCAAACATTGGGTAAAGGGAAGAACCATGTCAGTTTTGATTATGGTTGCGTCGGGAAACAGTTCTGATGATTTACGATACATGGGTCTTTCTTATATCTGTGTCTGACAGTAAAGGCACAGCACAAGTAAACAAACAAGTATCGGCTGATATGGGTTTTGTCCTCATTTTGCGCTAACCAAAACACGTTTTCAGGGTAACAACAAGATGTCCGCGTAAGAAATCCCTGAGTGCGCGAGGACTGCAAGGACAGTCTTGGCCTCTTGGCGCTGAGTCATGGAAAAACATCAAGGTGCTGGGCCGGGCTTTTCATTTTGATTTGGAGTAATTGGAATTTTAATACCCATTCATCAATCAACCAGGGTTGATTCATGAACCCAATGGACCAGGGTTTGTTTATCCATCTCAGGTTGTTTTCACCGACCTAGAGTAATCACATGTCGTCTCTCTGTTATCTATGTCATGTATAGATCCCAAGTCTTGTATGTCTTAGAGCAGGATCCTTTTCGCAACAGCCACAGGTGCTCCAAAATGTGGCCTGCTAGTTACAAGAACCCCTGAACAATGCAGCTCCTGGGGTCCCAAATGGGATCTTCTTGGTCCCATCAATCCTTCAACTTTCAACCATTTAACGGATTGCTTGAAGGAAACACATACGGTTGACACATCTTGAAACCTCTTTTTCCCATGCATATGTTTTTCGAATGAAATCCAGGTTTCCAGTTTCAAATGTTCTCTTTCTACCAAGTTTTGGGGGTGGCCAGCAGCCCTGGGTCTTCTCTGGCCCTGCGCAACTTCTGGGACTGGGACGCACCGCAACCGCAACCCCGAGGAAAAAAAACAAAACATGGCGCAGTGGCACGTTTGGTGGCTGAAAATTGCAGGGAAACAAAAAACGTATGCCAAATCCCATTGCCATGGCTTATCATCGTCCCAAAGATCACTGCGGTACAATATGCTTCTCAATTTTCACCTATAGCCCACTGAACACTTACTAGCTGGGATCTACCCCAAGTGGAGCCTCTCAGATCCAGGGTTTTGGACAATGGCGGTGCTACCCTCTGGTAAACTAACAGTAGCTATGGACAATCGACATTTTTGATAGGTCAATCGACTATAAATTAGCAGATTCAATGAATGATAGACATGACTTCATATATGACATTTTTTGGTTGCAACTCAGCTTCTTGAACTTCAAACAGCCCCAGAAGTTCCACGGAAACATCGGTTGAAAGACTGACAAATTTGTGCGCTGTCAGCGCAGGGCGCGGCGCGAGCCAACACCGTGAGGATGTGGAGTGGCGGAGTGACGTGGGAGAGTACGTCAAAATCATATGCATGGGAGGGTTCCTAGACTTCAATAATTTTCAATCTCACATTACCACTATGTTTCCCAATGATATCACCATTTATCATAGATAGCTGTTTGTAATCCACCTATTCCAGTGTTCTATGAGTTGCTCCCTCCCACCACCCCAGATAGGTTGGGGGGGACACTGACTATACGATGATGAAGCTGATCAAAGACAAATCTTCGCAGTTTAAGCACAAGTGGATAGACATGGATAGACATGGCTGGTACAAACCATATACCATCCATATACAATCTGAAGGTTTCTTGTTGAGTTCTCCACATTAGTTACGGTCCAATCGCGTCTATTCCATGTATACATATTTATTATATATATGTATACAATATGTCGTCTGGCTGCACACCCTTTGACTCAACTTGATCAAAATTGGCAACTGGCAACTAGATCAAAACATCCGAAATGGTATCGCCAGCTAGTTCCCATTCAGGTTCCAACGATTTCCAACTCAATAGGGAAACGAAACCAATGGAAACACATCAACTTTCATCCGGATCACATGATGCATTGGCCTTGGGTGAAGTTTCACGTTTCAACCCCGCTTGGATAGGCATGGGTGATTTACCAGCAATCTATGATTAGCACATGTTAATACACCGGATAAACAATAGGTGCTAATGCAATGAATCTATGATATATAATTTGTTGGTGTCTATTTTGGGATACAAGATGATACAAGTATTATGATATTATCATTAATATGATCATGGGGCGATTCACCGGGTTTTCCGTGATATGCCATCTGGTAATAATCTTTCCAGCTGAGGATGGACATACAATCAAGGTTGGTATTTAGGATCAAGGGGCCAGTCAAGGGGAAGATATTTTTAGACGGTTGTTATTTGACTTCTTGAATTGGGCTACCGGCTCCCGGAAATCCGGAACTTCATTGAATTCCAACGTTCACCTTCCCCACAAACTCTGCCATCCCCTTGTTGCACATGTTGACGCAACCACCGTGTGAGGGGACTTGGCGCCAACACAGGGAAACTTAAGCAGTCAAAAAAGTGCGCGAAGCAATAGAAGGAATGGTTTCCTGATTCAAAAACATCACAAACTTCTGACAGAAAACACAACAATATATAATCCTGCAAAAATCATCGCCGGTCTCACTGGTGAACAAACGTGGGTGCCTCAGTTTTGCTCTGTCAGAACAAATGGATCAATCCTGAGGTAAAGGTTAAAACCTATTCCCTGGATGGAACATATCCGGTATTGGAATGGGGGTCCTATCCCTGGGTGACACTGGGGGTCTTAGATCAATCTCATAAACTTGTTCCGTGGGTCTTTTTAGTGCCCACCAACAAAAAGGTATAGTGGGAATGCGGGGAAGGGCCAGTCGTATGGTCATATGGTGTATTATGGTGTGTTGTATGGAAGTAATTAGCCACATATAATTGAACAGGAACAACAAGAAATGATATAAGGATATTGATGTAACATGAACAACAGCAGAATATCATCAACGGCAACTACCTCTCATGAAATGATACATGTGTTAGTGCACATATAACAAGTATCACTAATAAGAAACGGAACATACCCTCTGGTAAACTAACATAACTATGGAAAATCACCATTTTTCTGTGGGAAAATCCACTATTTCTATGGCCATTTTCAATCGCTATGTTAGGTCACTGGAGGTCACCATCAAGGTCACCGGGAGGTTTGGGGCACCACACATGATGTGACCCACCAGCCCTGGAGCAAGAAACAACGGCTCGGTGACTCGGTGACCTCAACCTCTCGTGAAATTCATGAGAAATCCACCAGATGCTGCGTTTTTGTTTGCTTCTTTATAATGAGTAAACAGTTTACATAGTAAAACCATGACTCTGGAAAGCCAGAATTATTCCTTTCCCCTAGAAAAACAATACCAAGCAAATACTTGGGAGCCTGTATGCTGCGGGGATCCGTTTGGACAGGCATACCCACCTATGTTTGGATGACATATCTCTATCAAATGACACTGGGCGACTTATAGATCATGCCATTTCATGGGAGCTACATGTAGCTGAACTGGGGAGCTAGAGTCGCTAGAGCGCATCCTTGCAGTCAAGCTCATCTGTACAGCTCATGAATCTCAAACTTGATCGAAGGCCATCAAACATCAGACTGCCGGTGTCTCAATGACTCAATGTTGTCCAAATTAATGGACTCCCATCCTGAGGATTTAAATCTCTACTTCCTATTCAATCTTAAGTGTACCAAGCCCCAAGAAAAATATGGAAAGGATTCAATTTATCACCAGTTGATTGGGATTTTACATTATGTCAATCAACTTTCTGGGGTTTTACTCACCTTGTTTTTGGGTGTTTTCTTTAAGTCTCCCAGGAAGATTCTCGACCGTGCCTCCGCGGGTTCGAGGTTTCGTTGACCGCATCCATGGCTTGAAGCGCGCTTTCCTAGCCAGGAGTCAACATATTAAAAGATCTTGTTTTAATACAATTCATTGGATTGGTTTAAGGGAAAAATTACAGGAAACCATGGATTTTCCTATGAAATATAGGGCTTTCCTGTAAATTTTCCCTTTAACCAATCCAATGAACAATCCCATACAGAATTATGGGAAAGAATGTGACGCGTTATTTATGACATACATATTCATAATATGTATATATATATATATACTCAAATATATGTGTGTAACCAACCATATGGGGATATGGGAATGAATGATGCAATCCCTATGGATCCAAGTGTTTTTTTTGCCATGATGTAACACCATGATGGTATTACAGTATTGTAATACTTCCAGGGGGTTCTACCAGAATTCCATTCAACTATTCCCTATGGATCCAGCCGTAACTTCTTAGGAGGTGTTTTGGGGATGATTTGAGGGTGTCGGGTGTCTTGTGCCTCATCAGGCGGTGTTTGGATCCATACGGTACACGCATTGTTAAGTGGGGATTAAAAAAATAGTGTATATATGTAAGCATCAATATATAGAGGGGACAAAAAGAATATGCTCAACTATTGTCAAACAAAATGCACTTATATAGTTGCACACACATATATATATATATATACTATATAATATATATGCATTTAGCCCTGTGATACTTATATCTAAACATACGGTAACATGTATACTATCAATTAACTTGCACTATATATATATATATATATTTCAATGAAGTATATATATTTCAATGAAGTATATATATGCATAGTTTAATATATAGTTACACATCATTACATATTGTTAAGCATGTTTGTTAAGATCCTAACAATGTATAAAAAAAAACTTCACAGTCCCAAAGTTCTTAGCTAAATTGGGGTTTTCCATAGCGTTTTCCCAGCTGCGTCGTTTTTTCTTCGCCGTGAACCCCCCAGCTTTGCTGGGGGCCTCTTTCCTTGCAGAGATGCCATTTGGCATCAGGATTCATAGGGCTGAAGGCCCATTGAATATGAGACCTAGTGATGTTTGCAACTTACACGTGTTAAATCCAAGAACTTGAAGCACCACAGAAACGGGATGTAAGAGAGCAAAGAATTAGGACATCAACGGTCAAAGTCGGGATTTCAGATGCTTCACATCGATTCAATACATAGGGCATAAAGGGACGTTCTCCTATATTCTCTGGAAGCATATTAAAGCTTACTACAGCAATCCTCTATGGATTGCTGGGGATCCTTACTGAGTGGACCGGTAACCAACTCGACTCTACCTCTGCCTCTGGCAGATGAGAGGAACCAGTGAAGCCTTGGCCAGGTTTCGTCGCCTCCAGCATCATTGCAAGGATAAGTGCTGATGAGAACATGAGGTTGTCTGAAATTTGTGGGAACATCCCCACCATCATCATTTTGCTCAAGATATTCACATTGCCATTTTAGGCTATGCACCACCACTTTTGGAGAAACCTATGTATCAAAATGGGGCAGCAAAAGAACTGAAAACGGCTTTCAAATTACAAATACGGATCACAAAAAGAGGGCAGCTCACTTTCGCATCAGGTGGGATTGGTAGACCACCTGCAGCAACAACACTCCGGTAAAGGTTTGATCAAGAATTGGCCATGAAGAACCAAATATTGTGTCAATATATGTCAATATGTCAATATATGTAATTATATGTCAATATTATCTGTTCATACGATTTTCCTCTGAAAGATTGGGATGTGGCATTGTCCCATTTGATGGCCAGAGGGCACTGTAATACCTCTGAAAACTTCGGTCCAACATTGACAACGGTTCAGCTATGACGGAGGTACATGACCTCGATCCCCTCAAGGAGCGATGGAGAAGGTCTACCACATCAAACTGGATCTTTATATAGATACCATATGGTTATTCAACATAGCCATGGAAAATGGCTAATTTTGGATGATTTTCCCATTAAAACCTCCATTTATAGGGGATTTTCCATGGCTATATATTAAATAACCAGAGGGTAAATCGGGCGGAGGTGATAGAGGACCACCTTCTGATTCATCAGTTGATGGGCAACCTCTCAAGGTATGTCATACAGTTGTGTCCATAGGACGGTTGTGCAAAACATGTGAATCAATCCAACTATATCAAACAAAGGACGATGTGCCGACATTCTCAAGGCCCCCCTTTCAACTCGAAGCCTTCCAAGAAATACCCAATGAAAAGGAGGCAAATGAACATCCAATGATTCCTTTCTGTGTTTTTGTTTCCATTGATGACAGGATTCCATGAAGCTAACGATCATATCAGGACAGTCTATGGAGATTGACTGGTTCATAGATATTTCCTGAGGAGATATCAGGACTTGGTTTCCATTGATGATTTTGAGCTTCGGTTTGATCATCCAATGATGAAAGCATGCACCAGCCGTTTGGAGGCAGAGACTGGCCATTTGATGCCCACCTGTTCGTTGTAGGCGGAGTTGCCATTTTTCCTGAGGTAGTTGGAATCGCCAGACTCGGAAGTTTCCCCATGAATGAAAGCATCAAAAACCTGAAACCTTGAAACAAACAAATTCGTAACAAACAAATTCGTGCTGATCTCAACCCATTCATCCCCAACAGATATCATTTTTTTTTGGATCAGTCAAAATCAGCATAGGCGCGTGCTGTACCAATCTTGATAAAATTCATATACAGGAAGTGTAATCCAGGGTCAGCATGGCTCAGCAAACTTGGAACCTAGAACAAAGGACCATCGGTTTAAGTTCATCCAAGAGCTAGAAATCAGCTGACAATGCTTGAATGGATCAGCCAGATAGGGGTTCACAAAGTAATAAGAAAAGTAAATCAGAAATCAAGATAGACCCTTCCGTCAATACCTACATTATATACTTCCGTAGGAACTAAACTGGTTTTCCTCTCACCCAGGTGTCACTGCAGTCCGAAGGTCTCATAGCCGTGCCATTGCGCGCTGCGAATACCTCTGCAAGCAGCTTCCTCCAAAGGTCCATAACCTGCCGAATCCATTGGCCCCAGGAGAGAATAGGAAACACCTGGCGATTCCTCTGGGATGGGTGCACCCTTTGTTGAATGGCCATGGAAAAGGCAAACATGATGGATAGAGCGTGATACATCAAACATTGAAGGTATACTTGGTGGCTCATCCCACTTAGGAGGGTATAACCCCAGTCATAAATGGAATAAGTAGGCTTAATCCACTTGTAACATCTTATAACTATAGGGCTACAAGTTCCACTTACGATGTGTGGGACGAAGCACCCGGGCTACCCGGGCCGCTGCCAAGAGGCTGCTCAAGGTCTGGGTGGTGGTCTGAGGCATCATCATATGGAGCGGGCACATGGGCAAAGGCCCAGCACTTGAGGTCTTCTTGTAATCACCCTCCTGCGCATTGCGCATAGTGCTGGATGAAGCTGGTATTTCAATGTATTTAGATGATTTTAGATGTAATGTTGTTAAAACAATAATAAATAAACCATCCCCGAAAACACCATAAATAGGTGGTATATACCATTCCCAAATGGGTGGTTTATTATTGTTTTACCCACATTATTTAAGATTATTTAAGGATTAATAATTAATTTTGGGACATAACGGGTATGGACTGTGCTGTAAATCCCTGCCAGGACTCGGTTGGATCCCTGGAGGTGTAGCCACCTCGGGATGCCCCAACTGATACCCTCCGGTCAACTAACAGTTTGCAAACTTGAAAATGGACCATAGAAATAGTTGATTTACCTATTCAAGATGGTGATTTTCCAGTTCGCAAACTGTAAACGTTTACCAGAGGCTATGTAGAAGATGCCTGGGATCAACGATCCTTTGCATTGTAGGGATCATAGATAGAAGGACGCAAGTCTATGAATCTTGTTCAAATCTAAGTTTTACAGAATTGGCGCAAGAAATGATGGGACCAGAGATTTGATAAGACACATTTTTTGACTCCCCCCGTGGAGGTTGATCACCAATACCGGTGCTACACTTTCCCATGTCGGATGGTCCTGAGGTTTGTAGCCTTTCATCGGTAGAGGTTGCCTCATAATTCAGCCGAAGCACCCGTCCCCAAAAAAAGGGCCAGCCCGCAGCTTTACTTGGCGGCGCAGACCGTAGATGCCGTCGCATGAAAACGTGAGCAAAGCAAAACCACGCAAATACGGGTAGAATTTGTGCTGTTACCAAAATATGCAACGCATATGAACAATATGCTCATATCATCAAACTGCAAAAATTGGAGCCAAATTCTTGGCTTCTATAATCTACAGAATAAAACTGCAAAACTGAAAAACTTTAATTTGAAGAAGAATCAGAATGGCACCGTGTCCCCCAAAAAAGTAGGCCTTTAAGTCCAGCTTTTCATTTTCCGGTCCGTCCAGAGAGGTTTACTTAGTGTGTAGCCCCTGAGTGTAGGTCATATATATATATATATACATATGTATGTATGTATGTATGTATGTATGTATGTATGTATGTATGTATGTATGTATGTATGTATGTATGTATGTATGTATGTATGTATGTATGTATGTATGTATGTATGTATGTATGTAAATATGAATAAACATATATATATACATATATATATGCAAATTATAAACAGACTTGGTGGCTCATCCCGCTTAGTAAGTGGCTTATAACCCCAGTTATAAGTGGATTCGCCCTACTTGTCCTATGGATAACTGGGTTATAACATGTTATAACATGTTATAACCCACCTACGCTTTGCGGGCAATTTCCCACCAAGTGGTGATAAGCTAATTTTCCCAGCTACAAGCTGCCCCAAACCATAAATCAGCTGCATTGATCCTGCTAGTCGTACAGCTTAACCCAAACGATCTTGAACTATTGACATCATGTTTTACTGCATGATTACTACTCACAGGGCGTGAAACCTCAAAAAGCATCAAAAAGCAACAATGAAGCAACAAAGGTACACCGGCCTTTGACATGTCTGACGTCTTGGCCAGTGATCTTTGGAGTTTTGGAGTCTCGGGTGCTAAGTGTTCAATGAGCATTCCACACTTCCATCGGATATGGAGAAAAAACAACTATACAGCCGGGCATTGCCCACTTCCCTTGCATTTATGGCAACCAATATCAATCTGGCTTAATTATGACAAATTATGATATGTTTCATTCGCCAGCTGAAAAGTTTGGACCAAAACAGGTGCAGCAATTATGATCCTAGAATTGAGGTGACAACATAATTCATCCAAATCAACAGAGCATCAAAGTATACCAAACTACCCAACCATACCAATGTTGAAGTATGTTCAGGGTTTATAACAGGTCTGGTCAGCCGGACATCGTATGTCCCTTCAATGGAAATGTTGTCTGTGGCAAGAAGCAAACCACTCCATTGTTGGGGTGGAGGGAACAGGCGAGATCTCGGTGTCTATGCCTTCTGCCAGGATCAAATGTGCCTCTCCAAAGGGCAATCGTCCAGCATTCATCCTGAACCAGGCGTCCACCGTAGGGATCGCGAGATTCGGTGTCGACGTTTGGTGGAGTCCCAGGATCCAGAACAACCCTGCCGCAGGAGGTGCAAGGCAAGTGGGCCTGCCAACAAAAAATGCCCGGCGCCACAAGCTGCAAACCATTGGCTTGTATTGGTAAGTCGGGCCTGGTGATCTCCGACTTGCCACCTGCGTCCAACTCCTACATATTCGATGGCTATCTGGCTCGGATGTGGAGACAAAAACTGTAAAAAGCCGGGCATTGACCACTTCCCTTGGATTTATGGCAACCAATATCAATTCGAACAAATTGTGATCATTCACCAAGGCCAAAAGGTTGGTCATAAAATTGGATAGTTCCCCGTGATCCTAGCCATAACAGGTGACGTTACAAACTGAGGTTGCAACATAATTCGTATGAATTCATCCCAATAAGGTTTCAAATTACCCAACCATTACTCAACCATATCCCCAACCTCCCACAACCTCCCAGTATTGCTTTAAGGGAAAATCTGCAGGAAACATCAGGAAACCTGGGGGGTTCCTGCAGATTTTCCCAGACCAAAACCACTCCATACCCAGCTGCTGCATCAGCGCGGCCACATGATCTGTCAACGATAACCTAAGAAGAGATGAATTGCATGACCCGGATTCATCATGATTCAAACTATGGTGCTGTTAATATTCGTTGAAATGCAATTGTGTTTACAACTACCGTAGTTTAGAAATGAATGTCGAGTTGAGAAGCATCTAGCTGTCTTTGGAAACACGCCTGGGGATTGGGATTATATGATTATACTATATCAATCTATATCATACTTCCATTTGGAAATAGCAAGGGCACATCATTGTTTGCGCCACAACCGCCAAGCACCGCTAAATCTACTTAGATAGGCCATGAAGTTAGCTAGTTGGTAAATGAATTGTAGTTGGGAATAGTTTGTGGGTTTAAACGCACAAACTCATCAAGTAGCTAATCCCATGGCCAATCTCACTAGTTCTTGTGGACCACATAAATTTCCATCAGGAAAGTTCCTGACACCAGTGAAGCCTGGAGACCAAAGTTGGGTAAAAACATGTCCACAACTGTGATTTTTGGTATGTTTTGTCTGCTCATGCATTTTGAAGAGATTCGATTATTCGATTCATACGGACACTCAGCAAGTTGCAACTGGACCCGTGGTCACATCACCTGAATGCCTCAATGGATTTTTTCCAGAAAAATCTATGGTTGAAATATGTTAAAACCATTGTGATGGCAGCCTCAAAGTGAGGGCTTCCCATCATCCTGAACACATAAATCACTGGGTTTGACTGCAACTTGGGCGGGTTTTCCACCATTTCCTGTCGGCTAGAAACCCGCATGTCCATCTTTCCATTTCCGTTTAACATCCAAATCTTGCTAATTAGCCTCCAAGTTTTGGTTTCCCATGTTTTGTCTTGCATGTTTTTTTTGCTTGACCCCTGGTTTTGCCAAAATTTTGCTGGTTTCCTGTAGTTTTCTCTTTGTTTCCCCATCCTCCCGCGGATTTACGGCACGGCCTCCGGCCATCACCGAGCCACTTCGCGAGTGCCTCGAAGGCCGCTCTTCGCGCGTGCTTCCGCGCGGCGCTCAGCAGCGAGGCGCGCGACGTGGAAGTGGCAGCTGTGGCAGCGCTGGCGCGAGTACCGCAGGTGGTCTTGGCGGCGGGGGTCATATGGGGATTTTACTCTGGAAAACGGTGGGCATGAAACCAGCCACATCTTGGGGATAGGCAGAGAGATATATATATATATATACACATGTAAAAATATGTATAAATATAGTCTCTATCATTGTTATTGCTATTACTTTTATTTTACTGTTTCTGTTCTAATTGTTATCATTACCACTACTACCATTATTAGTGCTATGATTCTTGTGATTGTTATGGTCATGATTGATTATTGGTTGTTCTAAAATATAAACACATATATCGCATATAACATTATATAACCAACAAATACCAACAGTATGTGGCATATATGGATGCACATGGTGTGTGTGTGGGTTCCCAAGAATTTGCGGGATTTGCGCGTTGGTAATACCAGCACCCAGCCAGGGTGGGATTGAACAAAAAACTCAAAAAATATGGTGAACGGTGAAAAATTAACCCATGAACAATGGGGATAAATTATGATGAATCCACTGACCCGAAGAATTCGCCTATTTTGGGATATAGTTACCCCTTACAACCATCATTCCAGTGAAGTCGTGAAGCCGTTATAATTTGCCCAGAATACTGGACATGGTTTGTCCGAAGAATAGGGGATGGGCCCTCATTCCATGTCCATTTGCATGATAAACCAGTGAATACCAATGGATTTTGGTTCACTTTAGTTCTGCACAAACCAATGGTATGGCCATGCGTGAAAACGCTGGCGCTGCTTGGTGAACATCAAAATAATTTACAAATGACATCCCTTGATCAATGGCACCATGGGCCCCATATCATCATATTTGGTTGGTGCAATGCTCCCTCTTTCTTGGCTGTGCCTCGTGGAAATTTCAGTTGGCTGGAAAATCATTGCCATTCAATAAGTACACGCCCTAAATTCAGCATGGAACCCCAAATATTACGTCTGCCTTGATGCTCTATGTTTTCCTTATTTTTTGAAGGGTTTCCATGTTACATCATGTTACTTTGGAATACTTTCGAGGGTGTAAAGTGTAAATCATCTTCAATACTTTGTGGGGTAGTCTTGTGGTAAAGTGTAAGTTCTACAGCAGCTGGCGCGGACTGACCCTTGTTGCGCATGCCATCGCCGATGGATTTGAAGAATCACCCGTCTGAGATAGGCCACGGTCGAGACCCACTACTAGGGGGAGGGAAATAAATCATTTGATTTTGATAGCAAAGACATAAATCCACACATTCTTGATGGCCAAAAAGAAACTCAAAAAATCATTTTTTTTTCATGGCCAACATGTGGTTTGCACAGCATCATTCAATGGCTGGGATCCCAGGCCGCTGTGGCAGCCCGATTGGCATATTGCACCGCTTGCTGCATGGCCACTGGCAGAGTGGCACCAGTGGCGCGAATGGCACCTGTCGACGCAGTGCCGGTTGATGAGACTGGAAATTGCAACGGATTGACACTGAGATGGGCCATGGAATTAGTTATGTACTTAGTAAATGGTCTAAATTCTTAGATATGAAGAGGTTAGATCAGGCGCCTTTTTCAGCCAAAGCAAGATGTCTCAAAGCAGCCTCAATTGATACATTTTGAATACTGTCCGAGGTCGATAATGCCATATCGTGTTTCCAAAACATGTTCAGCATTGCTTGGTCTGACCCGAACTTGCTCGGAGAAGTTGCTCCATATTGCTCGAAATTATCCAAGCTGGCCCGAAAAAAAAATCCCAAAAATTGTTCAAAGTTGCCCATGATGTTCAAAATTTTTCAAGTTGTCCCAAAATGTTTCAAAATGTTTAAGGTCAGTGTCATTTGCACCGAAATCATGCCTGCTGCCAATCGTCAATTTCAACTAGCGGGGGGGATCTCTTGTCATTATAGATTGGCTGCCATAGTTTCAACTAACAGCTTATCCCGCACAATCATCATTGCTTTGATCGGAAAAAACCGTTCATTCCCGCAGTTTCTTTTGTTTCACTACTGCCTCGTGGTGATACCACAATCAGACATGGGAACTTGTGAGATTTGAAAGGTATCGGATCTAAACCTTACGGATCCAAACCCCAAATTGCGAACAGTGAAAAAGGATTGTACTTGAGATATAGTGGTGTATATTGCGCGCTGCAGAGAGAAAGTCTCTCCACTTCTATGAACGCGGACGTGTTGTCAGAGGTGCGCAAACTAAGATGACACCATGATCTGGGACTGGGCCGCGCCGGATCATGGAAAAACAGATCGTTTCACACCCATATCAAAGGCGGCTGAAAAAAAATTCGGCCAGCCAACTTCCATGAATATTCAACAAACTGCTTGGGATCATTAGCAACATGCCTTTTGGCGGCAAGAGCGCGCGGCCTCGAAGGCGCCACGAGCTTTCAGGCACGTATGTCAGGCTCAGGTCCTTTGAAATCGAGTCGCCGCACCCCCATTGGCGGCGCAGCTTTTGGACTTGGGGTTTCTGCAACATGCCCCAACACTTCTAACCCAAGGGTGCGTGCCGCCGGCACACACAACATAAGAACACCGCCGATCCTTCGGTGCCAGCGCGCAGAGTGACGAACTCCATGGCACCGGGAGAGGGCATGGCGCAAACGCAAAGTCACACAGCAGCGCGAGATATGCTGCAGAATACACATGCATGGCATACTTGAAGCACGACCGGAGAATACTGTAGTTGTTTCAGACAGAGACCACAGGAACAAACGGGGATCGCAGAAAAACAGGCAACAAGCGGAGGTAAAGAACGGAAGCTAGACGCGGACAAGCTGGGTGGAGGGTGTGCTGCGAAGGAGCAAGAACGCAATCGATTGCAGCTATGTGGGCTCTGCTCAATTTTGCTGCAGCACACCGGTGCCCAGTGAACAGCAATCAGTGTCGCGCCGGCCTGCAATGGCCGGGTGGCAAGGCGTAGAGAAAAGCATGGGGTGATGGGGCGACAAGCTTGTGCCATACCCTACCCTCAAGCCATCCAATCATCTCTTTCCATCCCCTTTAGCAGGTAGGCATATCTCAGCCACAGTAGTTCAAGGTCCCCCTGAAGTGAAAGATAGGGCGCCAAAGTAGTGAAAAAACTGTTTCGAGACAGCAGGCTCAGTCCGCCAAGCTGCCTCTCAAAGCAGCAAAGTTGGATCAGAGCTACCCCTTCCTCGGCCCGCATGTAGAAGGAGAGCTACAAAAGAGTGATCGGCAAAACGGGGTGTCAGGTCGTGACAGAAAGGCACTGCACCAAGAGAAACGATAAAGTTCCGGTCATTGAATGGCACTCCAATCAGTGAAGCGAACACGATAGCCACAAAATGCCACACAGGCATCCATGGCAAAGGTGAAAACGAACCCCCAAACTTCCGGCCCCTAAGCATCACTTGAGTCGCAAAAGCTCACTAGGCTCACTAGTGGTTCAAAAGCATCCCAGTTCTCAGACAAGGCTGGTGCTTTCTCAGGAACACATGACACCTGGAGAACGTGCCCCAATGGAGGAGAAAAGACACTATTCTATGGGGATATGAAGATATAATGGGGAAATCACAGGAATAGTATGGGCGGGGGGGCCATGGATAAGCCATGGATAAGCAAGTATGATCATTTCCTCCCTAAATGAACCTTTAGAACCCAGACCCCAAAATTGCCAAAATAGAAGAAAAAATGATGAACACACACCAAAACCACTGCAAAAATCCCAATG
Source organism: Symbiodinium sp. clade C Y103 (assembly GCA_003297045.1). Taxonomy (NCBI): domain Eukaryota; class Dinophyceae; order Suessiales; family Symbiodiniaceae; genus Cladocopium; species Cladocopium sp. clade C. The sequence goes on from BGPT01000010.1 coordinate 430,379, forward strand.
CTGTGCCCTTTGTGGGTTGTGGCTTACATCAGCCATCCATTTGGATAAGCACTGGATAAGGAAGCTGAGCTATCCATGGGGAACTAGCCCTTAATAAGGCCTTAAAGGATTGGCCACGCGGGCCAATTGAGGTTCCTTTAAATAGCCGTTAGGGGGTCCCACCTATGTCCATGACTGTAAGCAGAAGCAAATAACTCATTTTCCTCCCGCGCATGAGTTCGCAGGCCCCCAACTAGTTACCTACTTAAAAAAGCCTACTGGCCACGGTGCTTGAAAAGATGAGGGGATTGCCGGGATTGTGTACTTGATAGCTGAAGCAACCCCCTGCAGATCGAATGTTTTCCCGCCGACTCTTGTATCAGCCCGATGTTGCCTATGCCGATCTTCCCCCTGGCGTGCCCTGCCTTTGGCACGCCCTCGGCTTGTTGCCGTGCTCCCGACTTGAGACTACTTGGTGCTGCGAGGCGCCGAAAAGTGATGTGAAACTGCAAACAGTGCACAGATGCAACAATAATAAAAGGGTTTGACACTCCGACTGGAGGAAGCCGGAAGAGATAGATTGCGTAGCATCATCGGTTTCAAGAGCGCGAAGCTGCATTTAATTGGCACCAAAAAATATACTGCCAAAGCTGGCAAAGTCTCGTGGTTGCTTTCTGTGCCAATCTCAGGGAAAGGTCGTTTAAAGACTTGCCAAAGCCTTCTTATCCACCTCAAAACTTCCGTTTTTTTCTGGCAGTGCTATCGTTCTTTTGTAGGCGTGAAACTGGTGAAACTGGTGACACTGGTGAAACTTTTTGGCCTTCAGCGCAAGGGCCTTGGTGTGTGTGTGTGTGTGTCTGTGTGCCCGTGCTTGCATGGCTGCCGTGACAGGCAACTGTCCAGTTGGAGGCATGTCAAGTGTCAAAGAACAGATACTACACTTGATCACAGCCAAAAAGCCGAAAAGGTATGAATATATACATATATACCTCTCTCTCTCTCTATTTCTTAATCTATCTATCTATTATCTACCTATCTATTTATCTATCTATCTATCTATCTATCCATCCATCCATCTATCTACCCATGCATATGCATAGCTGCCCCAGCAACGTGCAAATGCCTGCCCTGGCTTCCTTCTCTTTGGGTGCGCCCTCACTCTGTTCAGTAGGTTACCATCCTTGCTTCTTGTGCTACCAGTTGCATCCTTGGCGTCAGGTGTCCGCGGGGCAGGAACCCCCGACCCTTCTCAAGGCAGCTACGCGGCCTTGAGCCAGCCCGGTGGGCGGCCGCGAGAGCACAGAGCTTATCCAGCCTTATCAGGGACTTAAATGATAAGCTCGGAACCCCACCCCCCCAGACCCCATGATATAATGGAAATTACTGACTCTGGGGAGAAAAAAAACGCACTATTGTGGGGCATGGGGATGCACAGCAATAGGAAAAACATATATAATGGATTTTTAAATCGGAAATCATTGGAAATCATATAGGAGATCATGGGGAGGGAGAAAAACACAAGCCATAGTACTGTGGATGGTTGCGACATCCTGCAGCACCGAAAGGATCGTTATAAATCATGGGATGTTAATATATGTTTATCACCTATCAACTGGTGATTTCGCAACCATCTACAGTATGTAATGTTTCAAAATCATCTGACTTTGAAAATTGACGACCTAAGAGGCCAGGGTCTGCCAGACTCTGCGAACATTCTACGAACATGGATCGTGCTAGAGCCACTTGGAATATCCAGGCTCAATTACAGCGGCATCACTGTACAATCGACACACTTGTTGGTGGCTACAGGAGTTTTCATTGGTCCTGACTCTTGTGCCAAGCATTCACATGTAGTTTCGAGCTTCATCCCCAACACTGTTGGAGCATCCGGCATCAGGAATAATTAAAATAAATGAGTGCTCTCCCAAATTTTCCTTGACAGGTAGGTTGCGCCACCAGTTTTAAAAAACCGGTTATACACCATGTATTTCGTCCAGTATCTTAACAAACAACTTGGATGGGCTACTATGGGTTCTTACAGTTATCCAAAGACTTAGAGGTGATAACCAAATTTCCAGGGGCTACTTTTGAAATATTATCCTTGGTTGGTTCTATGCTCCCCCGTTGTTTTTGCTGATATTTTCATGTGATATCTATTAATCCCATTCCTATACTAAGATTTTGGCTGGTTCAATTGCCGTTCCTTTTGATAATTCCGCGCAGCTCATCTGAGAAAAATATGTAATTCACCAACTTGAAAAGTCCGGTCACGCAACTTCGGATGCGGGGATGGTGACCCAAATTCAATTCCCATCATGCCAGAAAAAGTCTCGATGTGAGGTCGATATGATTTATCCAAATAACCCCGCATCGGATTCCCATTCTAAATACATATCAGTTCTATCTATCAATATGTATATTTTAAATATATATAATATATCATATATATATATATGCTACCCCCGCAAGATCGGTGATTTTCTTGTCAAACCTTAGTTTCAAACAAGTCTTGGTTCAGTTGTCCATGCGCATGTCTGATCGAAGCATTCACAATAATAAACTGTAGCGACTGTTTGCACCTGCAAGTTGGTAAACTACGGATATTGTCTGCAAGGGGTTGCAGTCATTGTCTGCGCTGAAAGCTGGTGGGCTGGGAATGTTGCTTGCACTGCAAGCTGGTGGACCAGGGGTCTTGTCTGCAATGGATTGCAGCCATTGTCTGCACTGCAAGCTGGTGGGTTGGGAATGTTGCTTGCACTGCAAGCTGGCGGACCAAGGATCTTGTCTGCAATGGGTTGCAGTCACTGTCTGCACTGCAAGCTGGTGGGCTGGGAATGTTGCTTGCACTGCAAGCTGGTGGACCAGAGATCTTGTCTGCAATGGATTGCAGTCATTGTCTACACTGCAAGCTGGTGTGGACTGGGAATGTTGCTTGCGCTGCAAGCTGGTGGACCAGGGATCTTGTCTGCAATGGCTTTCAGTTATTGTCTGCACTGCAAGCTGGTGTGGACTGGATATTGTGTGCAAGTGAGTGCACCCATGATGTATACTACAAGTTACCAGTAGGTTTCATGTATCCTTGCTTGGTGATGCACGAAGACACGAGCTGAACTGAATGAATATTACAATACGCAGGTACTCGAAGAAAAGAATCACTTTCGAAGCACTTGAACATGTGGCGGTGCTGCTGGGACATGTTCAATTTTGACGCCCTGGATTGAGATCGATGCATTGCAGTTGCCTGCGCTGTCGAGCTACATACAAATGACACACAATGACACACACATCAGGGTTTGCTCTGAAGATATGGAGCCAAAGCTTGTTTCACAAGCACCCCTGTATAAACCCACAAATCATTTCCCCGGTGCCAGTAGTCATACTGTGCACTTCTAATTTTGGCACGCAGTGCTGGAGTGCCTGGGGCAAGAAACTAGTTCAAACCAAGCCGGTCTTTCAAAAAGCGCCAAGCACGGTCGATCTGCTGCGTCCCGGCCTTCACCAACAACTTTTTGCCATCTGGAAGTTTGTGTGTGGACACTCTGACATATTTGGGCTTCACCCACTGATATTTCCCATTGATCTTGATACGCTTTTTGCAATGCACCACAGAATCATGCACCACACCTGGAAGCTTCAATTTGTAGCTCCTGGCCGAGTCACTGTGCAGCACCACCTTGCGATCCTTCAAGTGCTTGATGCCCAGCGGTCGCTAGTCCACTTTCCTGATGGCGCCCGGGCCGGGTGCTCTTTTCACCGTCAGTGGAGGGTTCAGCCTACTCAACAGCAAAGTCTTCGGCTTCCCCCTCTGCACCAGGCCGGACCATTGCTCCCATAAGATACATTTCTTGCCTTGGCCTGGCTTTGTTGTGCGAGCAAAAGTGGCCTCATCAGCCTCAACATCTTGCCACGTTCGATTGCCACCGAACACAATTGCCTTTCCTGTTCTTCCACATGACGCTTGCGAAGGCTATCCAAGCGTTTCCCTAACTGATCTGCCATCTTGTGGTTGATGCCAAAGAGAAGACGAGCGGAAGCTGTCTTCACGCCAGTGGGGCGCAAGAGCAAAAGTGCAGCCTGAAGCTGCAAAGGCTTGTACCTGTAGTCTGTGCCGACGGTGAAAAGAGGATGCAAGTGATGGGGTGCAACAAACTTGCCGCATTTGTTGCTTGATACTATCTATGCAAAAAACCAAAAAAAAACTCAAGGTTGTTTTTCTCCCTTTCAAAACCAAAAACAACAAAAAACGCAAGGAAAACCAAAAAAAACATCTTTTGAGTCCAAACCAAACATTCTCCCATAAGTTTTGTTATTTGGTTTTGCTGTGGTTCTTCAGTTTAGTGGTGATATGTCACAGGAGGTGGTTCACAAGTAGGAAAAGCTAGGAATCAAACAGGTAGATATGTCTATTGTATGGCACTCCCCTCTTGCAATGAGAATTAAACCTCAACCAATGGTCGAGGAAAACTCCACCACCGATGTTTGAAGGGGGTACAACCACTGATCTTGGGGGGGTACCATATATATATATATATCATACTATCATTACATACCAGTTTTGTTGATAACATATATCGTTGACCCCCTAGAGTTGATTCATTCTGATGAAATTCCCCTCTCCCTCCATCCCTGGGTCGCCTCCCTGGGACCGACTCGGCCGCACGACGGCTGGCGCAGAGGAGGCGCGTGACGACGCCGGGCGCGACGGCCGGGGGCGTGCGGGGAAGGCTTTCGCCTCGTGGCAACGAGTGGATGGACGCTGGACGCTGTTCGTTAAGTGAAGTGGGTTATCTGATTTACTTAGACTGGGTTATTTTCATGTTACCAGTATCTACTTAGATATGGAGTTAGTTAACTTCACTGGGCTATCTAATGTTATATACTTAGATATGTGGAGTTAGTGAACTAGCTAGTTAGTAAATTTGGAGTACAATTGGGGATGCTTCGTGGGTTTAAAAGCCACTTACTAAGCAATTAGCTAATCCCATGGGCCATCAAAGGCCCTTTCCGTTTGGATGGCCATGGATGCACCAAATACCACCCAGCAACCTGCCTGTGGGTAGAAGGGTGGCGGAGGAAGTTCTTCATCTGCGATCACCTTCCAATTGTTTTGACCCCAAGTGATGGTGCATACTCAAAACGTCCTCTTTTAATCTCTTTTGTAGCCGTTTTATCGCCCAAAAACGTCCTGTTTGATTGGCTTGGATCTGGAAAAATCATGCGTAGGATGGCACCCTGAAAGCACAAGCCACAAATGATAAGATGTAACCTGCAGAACACAGGTTGCGTCATGCCGTCATGGCACAGGGTTGAGTGATGTTGGGTGAGGGGAAGGAAAAGCGATGGGAGAAAGAACACGCAGGAACGTGTGCATGGTGTTGTGTAGCAAAAAGGCAATGTTGCAAAACTGTCGTCGAAAAGCTTGTTCTTTTTCTCTCAGAGTGCGTCATACAAGTGTCCCCAGTGTCTTTCAGGGGTGCCTTGCAAACATGTCAAGAGTGGCTGCAAGCTGTATGTTACAAAATATTGTTGGTACTGTAAAGGGATTCCGTATACCCCAGAAGTGTGTCATTCCTGTGGACAGTGGATTTCTAAAGGGTCTTGCGCAAAAAAACAAGTCTTATCATCTGGGCCCATGTCAAACCCCGAGCCCAGTAGGATTTAAACCTTTAGTTTCGATTCTAAGCATTCTCCAAGGATTTCTCAGATTTTCTCAGTTCCAGAGGTCCAGAAAAAGGCGACCATCGACATGCCCAGCTGCTTTGGACACTACAGCTCTTCTGTGAGCCAGGTTCATCCCATCGTAGTGGTTGGTAAAGAACAGGATTCCCAGTTCATGGATTTATGATAGTCCCCACTATACTGGGGTTTTGAAGATTTTTGAAGTCTTACTTGGAGCCAAATTGCGAACCAAGGCTTGATAAATCTTGATGGCACAAACAGTTGCCTCCCCACGCATGGCTTTCTGTTGGAGGGGACGTAGGGGATGTGAGTCCCAGAATGACGCCCACATAAACCTTTGCTTGCTGGGGTAGTCTTCAAATAAGCCATCGACACTGACAATATACAGCTATCCGCTATCAGGGTATCGTAGTTCCTGTATTCCTGCAAGCTCAATGTCCAAACCCAAATGAATGACAAGTATCCAGGTACACTCTGACAAGAGAGGCACTTGGAGCATCATTTTGCGTTCTAAAGGGCGCCTTCTCAGAAAGCACTTGGATGCATCAGGGAAGTACTGACATCGCTGATCTTGGATATACCCAAAAATCAAAAACATCGCCCAAAACAGCCGCTGACAGCGCATATTCTCCCATTCACAGCAGCAACAATACACCAACGTCTTCAATGGTCCAAGCAGGATCTGGCTAGCTTACAATCGAACCTCAAATGCCGGCAAATGCACCCCCAGTTCATGCAGCAACGCCATGGCGTGCGCACAAACAAGGCCTTCTTGAGATGCGCACAAACAAGGCCTTCTTGAGATGATTCTTGTGAGCCTGTGATGGTGGTGGAAAATGTGGTTGATTTTCAGATGTTTCATTGGGTGTACTGTATGATGGTGTATGCCACATGTTTCTTGTTTTGCTGTAACTTCCTGCTTTTGAGGGTTCGAGAAGCAGTGCTCCTGAAATCATTTCCCTCAATTGGCAGGATGGCGGCTCACAGAATTGAATAACTTGGATTTGCTGAAAAGGGCAACACGTAGACACATATTCCCAGTAGATTCCCCAAATGGTGGATTACGGTAACCAATGGGAAAATCAAAAATAGTCTTCGGCAAATCCAAATTCAGGCTTAGCTACCAGTTAATTGAAAATTTGGAATTTGATTGCATTTGCATTTTGAACTGCTGGCAGTCTCAACCCCACTCTACGCTATCTGAACCGACACAGCGTCCAAACATGCCTACATGCTTTTGCAATCTTCTGTCAAGTGTTTCAATCTCTCCAACGGACCTTGAAACCACTATTTTCTACGCCAAATCGGCTGATAGCTTTGCAAGAAACCAGTGATTCTTTTTTTTTTTCAGTAAAAACAGTCCACAGTTCGTATTCAACACCTCCATCCCATGGTCCCAAATATGGGGTTTCATATGGTTTCATCCCATAGTCCAACAAACAACATCAAACAACCTATGGTTTTTCGAAGTTTTGGGGGGATGTTTTTTCTTCGAGGGGATGGGAGGTCACTCTAGTCCCCACGTCCCGCACCTTCCATGGTAAGTGAACTCAATGCCCTCTGGTGCTCTGAGATGATCATGGAAAACCATGGAAAACTCCCCATGTTTATCCTTTTATAGTCATCTATGGATGAGTTAAGTTTAAAACATGAGAGCTACTAGTATGTATATGCAGTTCAAAGTTGCACAAACAGGTCATCTTTACACACATTTGAGTTTACACACATTTGTTCATATAGCAAACCACCACAACAAAAGAAAAACCCTAAACAGTCATTGGAGATGATTAGAGTGATAAGGTGTGATTAATAATGACTTACTGTTCTCTAATTACTTATGTAGTATGTAATTGTCCTTATGTAGTATTCTCAGCGTGGGTGCGATGTGTGTCCTTAACTTGCTTTGCGCCGGTGCGCCGCTGCGCCGCTCGAGTTGGTATGTGCACGTTCTCCTTGTGTGCTACCTNNCTGCGCCGCTGCGCTGCTGCGCCGTAACGCCGTTGCTGGTGCGGCAGTGCTGTGTTGCGTGGCGCATAGGTTGCATTTGCGCCGCTGCGCCGCTGCGCCACTGCGGTGTTGTTAGGTTGCAGTTGCGCCGGTGCGCTGCTGCGCCGCTGTGTGGTGCCTAGGTTGCATTTGCGCCTCTGCGCCGGTGCGCTGCTGCGCC
>BGPT01000010.1:441489-454334 GCA_003297045.1 Symbiodinium sp. clade C Y103
TCTGAGCAACAGGGTGTCGGAGCCAGAGCATCGTAGCGAAGGTTTTCAGCACTACAGCATCGGATTGCAGCATCAGAGCAGAACTGCAACTCTAGGAAGAAAGTTCAAAAACATCGGAGCAGCAGCGTTTATCAGGACTTACAAGAGGATAGTACAAGCATCCGAGCGGAGCAGCGGAGCAGCGGAGCAGCAGCGCTTCCCAGNCGGCGTTTGCCAGGACTTGCAAGGAGAAAGTACAAGCATTGGAGTGGAGCAGCGGAGCATCGGAGCAAAGGCGTTCGCCAGGACTTGCAAGAAGATAGTACAAGCATTGGAGTGGAGCAGCGGAGCATCGGAGCAACGGTGTTTGCCAGGACTTGCAAGGAGATAGAACAAGCATCGGAGCGGAGCAGCGGAGCATCGGAGCAACGGCGTTTGCCAGGACTTGCAAGGAGATAGTGCAAGCATCGGAGCGGGGCAGCCACCGGAGCAACGGCGCTTGCCAAGACTTGCAAGGAGAAAGTACAAGCATTGGAGCGGAGCAGCGGAGCATCGGAGCAAAGGCGTTCGCCAGGACTTGCAAGAAGATAGTACAAGCATTGNATGTATGTATGTATGTATGTATGTATGTATGTATGTATGTATGTATGTATGTATGTATGTATGTATGTATGTATGTATGTATGTATGTATGTATTATATGTATGTGTATACAAGAAGCTATATATGTATGCGTAGTGACTGTCAGCACTCATAATGATCTGACCATCGGAGCAAGGAACAAACCTTCTTAGAAGGTGAAGAAAACCTTGCCCACAAAAGGGAGTCAAAATGTTGTCCTGACCCACCAGTGGCCCATGTGCCACGAGAGCGGCAATGGCCAACAAAATGAAAAAAGGCAGCTACTACTACAGCTTTCGCTGTACAGCAGAAGAAGCGCTCAGATTCTCAGATCCAGCCACATGGAATATATGTATGCATGCGCGTGTGTATGAAATACAGTATCTCATGTATGCATTTATACATGTCATGGGCACAATCGGACATCTGCTCAGGGTCAGGCATCTCCCTGAAACCTTTCATCACACTTTGAAAGCCACCAGCGTCTGCTCCAGAGGGATAGGAAAATGCAAGCAAACATCTTCGGGTTGGTCGTTCTAAGTCATGCAAAGTATTTCAGGTCATTTGGCATCATTCAACGTTAATCATGTCAGAGAAGGATGGAACATAAACATCCGGTTTCGGGCTGTAGGTATAAACATGTTCGAGACCATCAGGCAGTCTTGTGGGATTTGGTCTACGGTAAAATAACTTGAAACCAGGCAAACCCAACCTCGACCCATGCATTTTGGGTTCAAATCTCCGCACCAATCACTCGACAACCAGCCGTCCACTATCTCACGTTACAGATCATTTTTTGCTATCGCGGTTGTCGTAGAACTGCAGGACCTAACTGGGTCCAGCGACCATGTTTGGGGACCTGCTTTTCAAGTCCTTGCCTCAACTGACCACAAAACATTTGGCGTTGCGTTGTGACATTTGCATCTCCATTCGTTGCCACGATCACATGGACCGGGTTGTTACCTCAAAAAAACAATAATATTATATAATACTATATGCAGCGCTCAGCATCGCAATTCAAACCCAGCTGTCTCTTGTGCAGAACCAGTAAGAAGATGAGATGCTGGAATGATTTGGCACAAAGGCGCACTGTTTTCCAAAGTTTTACTGCCAAATGCCCCTCGAAAAAATATGTTTGGCTGAACAGTATAGTATACACTTGTTTTTCATGGCAAACGATTGAAGTATAAACTACAAATCCAAGGTTTTCCCACTGATTGCCTATACCATCCTGGACAGCATGTCGATCTATTTTGCCAGCCCGTCAGGAAATAATCAAGAAATCCTATGAGTCAAATGTCCTTAAGCATCTTTAAGCCTTTTCACCAACATGGAGTATTCATAGGTTGAGGCGCCATTTCTTCAACGCTGCCCTGCCTATCCTTCACAAGTGGCCAACTGTCCGCTGGCGCTCACCATGTCCCCCTCTCAGCAGGTGTGAAGGAGTGGATGTGCCTTGGCCACTGGGATCGAAAGTTGACCCCAAACTCCAACAACAGGATCCCAAGCATGGGTTGCCGCATACACTTGGGGTGATATACTGTAATAACTAGTAACTAATAACATGCTATAACTCGAGTTTTCGGAGCACCAGAAGTTGGGATAAAATCTGATATATGCAACCGTTACCATTATAATGGAAAAATCTCCACCTAGTTCAGTTCACTGGAACTGCCAGGACCGAGTCACTTGTACCACCGCGCCACGTGTGGAAACTCCTCAGACGAAATGTTCGTAGGAAGTACCGCCTTAGAGCTGCGCTGATGGTCGAGCTGATGGTCGGGCCGCGTCGTGGGCCAGTGGGAGTCTGAAAATGGAAGATTTACACCAACAAAATGGCGATTTGAGTGGGAAAATTACTATCAACTAGTGGACTTGAGGGAGATGCCCTGGTGTTGGAGTCCAAATCTCCTGTGTTTCCTGAAATTGCAGACTGATGCAGAATGATGCAGACTGTAATTTTCACGGAGTCGGTTTTTTGTAAATAACCAACATTTTGAGAAGGTCCAAAATGGATCACAATGGCACAAAGAACTTGCCATCTGGTGGGTGCTGGTCCAATGCTTTTTTGAACCTCTCCAGCTGGAACTTTGTGAAATGTTCCTCCAAGCTACCCATGTTGGGAATACACAAATATATGCGACATGTATACATGGCATCTATTATATATGTATATATATATATATGTGTGTGTGTGTGTAGGTATAGGCTGCATGTGCGTGTTCTTCATGTATCTAATTTTCATCTAATTACACATGTATCTATACCATTCTATTCGATGCGTACATGAATGTGAGTTCCATTCCACATTTAATCCTTCAGCGGGCAGTTCAGCCCTTCTCGCCACTCCACACCTTTCGGTCGTGTCTCTTCAGGGTCCCCGAGCAAACTGGGCCGCATCCGCCTGTGACCAGGTGGCCATGAGCCAAAGAGGGGCGGGGGGCTTTTGGGGCATATGGGGTTGCAGTTGGGGTTGTTAGTGGGTATATGATGGTATTTGACCATGAATGACTATGATAACAACCCCCATGAGTTGGAAATCACCTGGAAAACTTGTGGTTATATATACACTTATAAGTGGAACTGCCTCCCCAAGTGCCCACGTTTCAAACACCACTGTTTCCCCATTGGGTCCACCTGCCACATAGCCAACACCGCCCCTTTTGGGCGCCTTCGAAGGTTGATAGCCGCCATCGCAGTAACTCCTCACCAGGTTTAGGTTCCAGCTGCCATCGACTTTCAGTCAGATCTAGGAGTGGTGATGTCACACAAAAGCATAAATGTAATGTCATAAAGTCTCCTCATGCATACAGTCGTTCAAAATTGGTCAAGATTTGCATGCGTGCGATTCTGTATTGAACTGAATGTATTTCTCTTGATTTGCGCGTGCGCTAGCCCGTGCGCTTGCACGTAGATATCTTGGGATTGGCACACATGGAGACACTCAACTGGCAACGCAAATCCGGAGCCGCTCTTTTCCCGCATCGCTGGTCTCTTCCGGCACCGAAGGTTTGAGTCTTTTCGGGGTCGCAGCCGCATGGTCCAGGATTCCCCACACCGCTACCCCGGAAAACCTGGAGCCTAGGCCTAGGCAATCCGTTTCAAGGGCTTCAGCAGTTTGCGCCAGAAGGACCTTGGGAACGCCAGGATTCCAAAGGTGACGCACACCGGCAGATGAATGTCAAAAATGTCAAAAAGACTGAGGCTGCAGGCTAGAAACTACATATATATATATAGAGATGCAACATCATACAACTGAAACTCAGTACCATTCAGTAGCCAGCAGAATGTTGGTGATCGTTATGTGAATATGCTGTAAACAAAAATGCAAATATGAATATAAATATATATATATACTGCACATATTGATATACAGCGATATGTATAGTCATAATTCATAATCCCTTCCCCTGACATCAAACACCCCAGGCCCCAAATAATCCATGGTCCCAAATCTGCGGTTTCATCCTGCATTGAACCATGGTTGCTGGGCGTTGATCCATATGAGCGGCATGGGATTACTTATATCATTGAATATATCTATATATCCATATATATATATAGCCATATCTTTATAGATCTATATATATATATTATATAATCTATATTATATCTATTCACCATATCCCCATATATCCCTCATCCTCCCCATCTTTCGCTGCCCAAAAGGCGGTTTGGCCACTGGCTCGCAGCCAGGGAGGTCCCCATCCAGCAACTTCTGGGCATATTTCTTCCAGGCATCGGCCAAGGACCATCCCACCTGGGGAGGCCACTTCAAACCCCCACGTTGCCATGGTAAAACCTGGGAAAATCAGCATGATCATCTGGGAATGGTGGTGTTTTTTGCATATAGTTTACTAAGAAAGCTAAGCATGTGCAAGCATAGTCGGAAAATGATGAAGCGCAAGTGGAACGCTTGCCGAGGACCACAACTGGCACTACATCAGCTGAGTCCCCAAGACCTTTCACTGCAGGGAGGCCCATGATTTTTTGCCAAGCGGCGTTCAAGCGCATTGCTAAGCCCCGGATCAGCAGCGTCATACGACACAGGAGCACAAACCTCAGGTGCATGAAGCCAAAACCTTGATGGAACGCTTAAGTCCTGTGAATATCATGATCAAAAATGTCTGAGGTGTGTATATAGCATATATTTATATATATAGTGTATGAAGGTGACATGAGATCTCCGGCATAAATATGGCGTCCACATAGTACAGTAGGAGGGCTGTTTTGTTTTTATTTCTTGGTGACTGGCTGGCGTTCCGAACGACTAGCTATTTGGATTGCGGGAAAATCGCTTACATCTTTGCATGATCCCTGAGCTTGGCCGTGTGTATTATATACACATATAATCAAATATACTTATCTATTTATTTATTTACTTATTTAACACAAACACACACACACATACACACACACAGACAGACACATACGCACATAGTATACATATATATATATATATACATACACACATACATATGCACCTATATATGTACTGTATATATACATATATAATACATAATGACATACTTTGATGACTTCAAGATACATAACTATGGCTACAACCAACTGTGGCTGACCATGCTACTGCCCCACTGTCAATGATCCAACACTATGTCCTGCCATCGAGCCGCTCTCGGGGGAAGGACGACACCTGAGTTGCACAGCTCGAGATCTCGAAAGGTCCAGTTGCAGATGTCTTCCAGGTGGAACTGTGGAACATGGCTGTCTTACATAGTTTCAAATACCACATCAAGTTAGATCAAGATATATCAAGATACATCAAGATATATCAAGATATATATATATATATATCACATGCGTTTGTCTGAAAACAGTGTACCTCTAAATCCAATGGTGAATCATCATTTTCCCGCTTAAAATAGCCATTTCGGGGGGTACTCCATTTCTAGACAAAACCACATAGTTTTACATAGTTCTTACCACATCCAGGTACCTAGCGCGATTCTTTGCAGGATGATGAAGCCCGATATCAATATCAATATCATTGTCAACGTCCGGATGCCTGCGGATGAAGCGGGCGTTTTTCCCCTAGATCTGACACCGTATGGCACTGCCAACCTCGGCACGGAATCACAGGACCTCTAACAGCAAAGGGTTGCAATTCTTGGAGGGAGACCTCAACTCAACTAACAAAAACATACAAAAACCAAAGGTGCCTACCCTCTAGCAACTCAAAACCTGCCAGTCACGGATGGTGTTCCTGCTTGCAAAACTGCGGATTTGCTATTGCAACGTGTGTTGCATTTGAACCCTTTGTTGCAGATATAACACCGCCATGCACAATATTCATTTCTGTTGGTTAAGAACGTTCTAGCTGCCCTTTCATGAGAACCAAACTACATCTCCCACCGCAGAACACCGAGAAACGTCACGCACGGGACAGTTGGGAGAGAGCTCCTTAGACTATGAGACACGGCCCACAGAAATTGGCCGGTGGCTGTAGCCTGTTAAACCAACATGGACCCACAGATGTCCATGTCCAATAGGACTAGCAATCTTCCAAACCCAATCTGTTGGGTCCCCCCCTGAAGGGTATCCTTAAAAAAATGCCGGTGAGTTTGAGATCCTTATTAATCATCCCCAGTTGAGAGGGAAGAAAATGGACAAACAGTGAAACTGTAGACCAATGTCTGTCCTGCTGTTGGTTTGATTCAAATTATTGGTGCTTACTTGCACCCTCACGGTTGATTGATTTGATTTGACCACCAGCTGGTAGGGTGTTGGAATTCCCAGGTAAAACTCACATGTCAGCATCTTACATAATCGAAGATTGATTGTTACAACATGTTCGGCTTCAAACCTAACGACATTCGCTTCCAACGGAAAATTGGGTACTTTGGTCAAGATGTTATTGTTGGCTGTTGGATGGATCGCAATACCGCACAATGGTGATGTGGGATATGGTCTATCTATCAATGTGGTTGTCACTGCTGTTTTTCCAATTTATCAACTCTCTCTAGGGCATATCATCGCAGTACCGAGACTAAGCACCTCATTCACTATCACCATACCTTGTTTGTCTCCAATGCTGACTCCATATCCACATCCAACTGTCCTACCTCATGTGCATGGAACACCAACATACTGAAATCAAAGGTCCGAAGGCAAAGCCGACTATTCCAGAACCACAAAACTACACAGCAACAGGAAACATGGAAGCTGAAAGCGGCGGCATGTTCAGATTCCACCCCAAGTGGCCTTTGCATCTCCTTCATGACCCGTTGTCCCACCTCTTTCTTCTCACTGGTTTCGACCGGATCAGATTTACCCATTCTGGTCATTATGCTTAAATATGCTAATTTAAAAATAACAAGCTGCATTTGGATGATTTTTGGAGTACTTACAGTACCTCCTCTTGCAGTTCATCGCTCCCAGACTCAGACCCCATGTTAACCGCCAGGGCGCATTGGCTTCATAGCCATCCGGCAATTCACGTCGGCTGCTGTCAAAGAGCCACAAGGCCAGCGCGCCTAAGAAGATGAGGAAAACTCCCAGAAAAATACCCAAAAAGATATCCAGGATTGAGCTCCCTCAAAGATCCATCAATTATTTCCGATATCATCTTCAGAACTACTTCAGATCTGGGAATCCTTTCCCGGCCTTTCGCTGCACTTTGGTCATGCCCATCCCCAAAAGTGCATCACGCACCCCACAAGACCTGGCCTGCGCAAGAGGGCCCTGCAGAGGGCAGAAATTCCACTCCTGCAGGGGCAAGGTAGATGGGTTGAAGGGAAAACCTACAGGAAACCATGGTTTTATCATGTTTCATCCACTAAATTTGGGTTTTCCCCCCTTAAACCAATCCAGTGAAATGAAGTTGACCATGAAAAATGCAACTTGAAGAGTGTTCAAGAGCCGCAGGACCTGTCAGTCACACCCCATGAGCAGCTATACATTGAAATCCTGGCTGGATCTGGTTAAGAACGGGATTCCCACAAGATAGAGTATGACAGTATGACCATCCCCAATCAACATTAACATAATATGACACTCCAAATCACCAACAGGCGGCCATTTTCAGCCAAGTATCCCATGTCTTTAGCAAAGCCGCCCAGCGATTGCAGAAAGAGCTTGGCTTCCTCCTCCTGCGAGGGACCGGATGTGACAGGCAAAATGGCAGGCGGAAGCCGGATGAAACCAACCGAGGTAGGATAGGTAGGGATGTACTGGACAAATGGTGCTTGCAGCAATAGAAATCACAATAGAACCAACATGAACCAGCAGAAATGGAGCTATAGAACCGCCACCTGCCCCAGCTATCATCCCCATTAGATCCAGCCATCATTCTCCGACAGAGGCGTCCTCGCCCAACATCTGGTTGTACTCTGAAACTCGGATCATCAGCTCCGCAACCTGACGTTTTTTTCCCCGCCAAATGCCAGAAATCCTGGTGGATCCTGGTGGAATGTGATGGATCTGTTCATTCGATCTCCCCCAGTAGAAAGGGTGGTTAGGAATATAGATAAGATAGCCCTTGCTCCTTGCCATCGCCAGCGTGAAGCCCCCGCCTGTTTCCGGAATTTGAAATTGATCCTCAGTGGGATGTAGGGAACCCTCTGGTAAACTAACATAGCTATGGAAAATGGCCATTGATACTGGATTTTCCCATCAAAAATTGTGATTTTCCATAGTTATGTTAGTTTACCAGAGGGTATTTGATCATGGACAACTTTGGCTCGGGGGATGTGGGGATGGAGCATCTCAGGGCCACCATCGCTCCACGGATGCCAAGCATCTGCTTGGTCTGGCCGAAGTCAATTAGGGCAATGGAACCATCTGGCCTCGCGCGGCTGCAGCTGTGGCGACCCATAGCTCCCCAAAGAAAAAGCCTGCCATCAACCAACCAAACACAGACACGTACGCAGAAGGGCACTTTTGGTCCCAATTGTTTTTCTTGGCTTTCAAGGTACGAAGAAAACAGTAGAAAACTTAATGGAAAACCACCTTGAAATTTGGAAATGCGTTGTTCACCCTTCTCGGAGTCCGCCACAGTGGCCTGATGAAAATATTCCCAGGGTGTGGATCTGCATGAAAAAAGCCCTCCTCAAAGACCATGACACCGAAGGCTTCCGTCAAGGACGACAGCAGCTTTCGGCCAAAGACCTGCTGCCCGAAGAACAACAAACATGAGAACATGCGCCAGCCGAACATGGCAGCCATGTGGATTTCTATCCTCGAGAGTTTCAAGGATTTTCTATCATGTTGGAAATCCAATCATTACAGATCTCTAAAGGACAGGCGTTGAGTATGTCAAGAACCAAAATGTTGGCCACAAATGGCCGCCGCAACTCCAGATATATCACAGCTTGAGGTGTCCATATTGCCAAGTTGCAGGGTAGCTCCCCAAACAACAACTTCCCCACTACTATCCACCACTTATCTTTTCCGGAGCTAGATGGAGCTAGAGAAATCATCCCCACCACCGTGGAACTGCTTGAATCACCATGTTTTTTAAGGGGCTGCTTGATGTTTTTGAAGTTTCTTCCATCACCCGCCGCTAGGTATAAAATACCCTATCTCTAATTCTATAATTGTCTATAATCATGTTTCATCACATATCACAGGGTGTACTGCATTCCCGTGGTATCTGAGCCACAATGTCAGCCCTGGATTAACATCTTTTTCGGAATTGCTCTACCGGTGAAATGGATCTGTGGAACAGGGGAAGTCTTGGAAATCTCAATTTTTGATGAATTTGACATTTATCCCCGAAAGAGGTCATAAACGATCATGTGGTTGGGAAACTCAATTCGTCTCCCCTTGGCTCCCGTTTTTTTTCGGGAATACGGATACCCCTAGCTCTGAATCGCTCCCTCCGTTCACCACTGGATACTTTTTTTGATGGAAAAACAGCATCATTTATACCATCGTGGAAATAGCTTTCTGCATCTTTTTGGGGGGTTACTATACTATCCCAATATATCCCCATTATGTTCCCATTATAATTCCAGTTACATTCCCATCATATTCCATTCCCATAGCAATTCCCATGACATTCCCATGATAATTCTCACTATATCCTGTTTCAAATTCAGACTCCTAGAGCCTCTGACTGAATGCAGCAACACGTTTTATGGCCGCAAAATGATACATGCTGCGAGTGCTCAACTGTGTCCTCTCANCAGACTCCTAGAGCCTCTGACTGAATGCAGCAACACGTTTTATGGCCGCAAAATGATACATGCTGCGAGTGCTCAACTGTGTCCTCTCAATGTCGCTTGCAACAGCAGTTCCTCACAAGTGCACCAGAGTCAGCGGACTGAAATTATAAGTTGCAAACAAACCTGCAAAATAGGCTTCAGTTCCAGAGTCAGCGGACTCAAGAAAACAACTGCTACGACTAGAATATGAAACCATGCTGATGGAGTTGTTGCAGGTCCTTTTGATATATCTCCTGAGCGGGAGACAAACAGACTGATAGACCCAATGAGTCTGCGGACTCCAAGGTTTTCTCATGATTGTGTCCACCAAATAACATAAACAGCAAAGCAATCTGCGGATCGCAACAACAACAAAAACCGTGACTGCTGAGGCAGCCGCTGTGTGTACAGCTTTGGCTTTGCACCTATTTGTTGTACTGCGGTCTGGACTCATCCTGAACGCGCCCCAAAGGGACGAGGTGGGTGGGCAGCTTTGAAACTGCTGAGCCAACTCCACGGAGATCAAATTCAAAACACTGTCTCTCCCTACCAGNAACACGTTTTATGGCCGCAAAATGATACATGCTGCGAGTGCTCAACTGTGTCCTCTCAATGTCGCTTGGTGAGAAAAGGCAAAACCAACTGGCTACCCCTCCTTTAGTCGTTGTTTTGCCATCTCAACTTCTACCCCCCAACCGCGCCTTGAGACGAAGGGTAAGAGCTGAAAAGATCGGGAAAGGTGACCAGAATCTGATTGGGTGGATGTTCGCAATGCTTTTTCCATGTATGATCCTTGCGCGAAATTGCATCAGCAAAGTAATTGTTCGCACTGGTGACCCGTTCAAGGTCCAAATGCACCCGTGCTTGGTGCAGCCGAAATGCCAGCCACTGAATGAAAAAGGCCAACGGTCTTGCTGTTGTGAACAACTTTGACCCTGCTCCCTGGGATGACATATTGTCAATCAAGGAACGGATTGCAAGCGGCACCGTTCCACAAATGTGCAACTTTTGGAGCATATGAATCAGCAGTATTTGAGCCATGGTTTCCCAGCAAGCTATCATGTGTTCGGATTGAGAGCCGTGCATGGTCAGGAAAGCTCCTTTTCGTTTGTACAGTTTTACCTTGTCTGCAAAATGAACAAATCCTGAGGCATCACGCAGCCATGCTCCCAGTCCAACAATTGTTCCATGAGCCGCCGCATCCGCAGCCATCTCAATTCTTGACGGACGAGGAAGCCGCAAGGGTAGCATCCAATGTTGCCCCTGGAGCAAAACTGAAAAAATTCGTACCATATGAACAGAATCCTCTGAAAGCTCCACTTTCCTGCTTCTGGGGTCGAAAATCAAAACCCACCCCGGCCGAAAGGCTCGGAGTTCACAGCGAGCTTGTTCCAGAGTGCTAACTGGTCGCCTGCCAATCCGCNCTGCTTCTGGGGTCGAAAATCAAAACCCACCCCGGCCGAAAGGCTCGGAGTTCACAGCGAGCTTGTTCCAGAGTGCTAACTGGTCGCCTGCCAATCCGCAAGAGCTGAGATCCAATGTGGAAAGGGCCCATACGAGATCGAAGACGAAGCTCCGCATCGCAGTGACTCAACCAGAAGGCCAGCAGCTCCGGTGTGAGAAATCTGGGGGTTGGCGCCCGCTTGGCCAGATCTGCGTAGAAGGTATGGAGCCATGGGCGCAAAGTTCTTGCGGCTTGCGTGATCCACATCAACAGGCCGACTAATGCTTCCAAGTTGTTTCTGTCGCATCGCTTTTTGTCACAGAGCTTCAAAAGCGAGTGCAGTTTAGCAACTTTTTCCTCTGTGACATTGATTGTCATCGCCACCAGATCAAATGACCACCCCAACCAGGTTGGCTTTGTGGATAGAGAGATTTTCTTCCATGACAGTGGCACCCCGAGGACTTGCATGAAACATATGACCAGAAAGGATTGCATCCATGCCCATCTACGTCGAAAGAGAAACATAAAGTCATCAACATACAACAGTGCCATGTGATATCCGAAAAGCAAAACATGAGTTAGCCGCAGGAGCAGGGCACCGGTGCGTGCCCACCACAGGGAACTGTAGGTAGCTCCAAAGCTACAAGTCCTGTAGCGATAGACTTGGTTGCCCCAGATGAAGCTAGCAAAGTTGCGCTCTTCTTCCCGCAAGCGGATGCGTTTATGAGCAGAAGACACATCTATGATCAGGCCTGCAAGAGGATTCCCGTCTGGTGTTGTCGGGAAGCACTGCTGTACTGACTGCAATGTAGGATGAAAAATCCGCTCCTGCAGCTGAGCCCGTGGATTGGCACCATTCACCGTGGTGTCCAAAACCAGACGGGGCTTGCGACTTGAGAAAGCAATGCTCAACTTGCCAAAGAAAAATGAAGCGCGGTCTTCCTGAGTAAATTGAGACAACGGGCCCAAGCATTCCACGAAGCCATCTGCGACTTCCTTTTCAACCAGTTGAGTGGTCAAGTCATAGTGGTCCCGCGCTGACTGCCAGCTGTCCTCATGGGATGAAAGTGGGGCCTCAGCATCTCCTGAGGACGTAGGAATCCAAATGCCGCTTGAGGGCAGGGGCTCCAAAATGCCTGTGCTGACACCTTGTCGTAGAGTAGCTGGCAATGTTGAATCGTCATCCGCCACTATGTTGCACAGTGCTTCCAGAATGTCTAAATAAAAGGGTTGATCAGGGACGACGGCGGTGGTTGCTGTCTTGCCCTGGGACTCAATGAACTTTATGGTCAAATCCCGTAGGTAATGCACTTGCTCTTCCGAAAGCAGCGTCTCCCAGTTGACCTCTTCCATGCTAGGCGGCTGCACCAGGATTTTCCATTCCATGCCCTTGAGTAGAAAACATCGTCGCAGCGTTTCCAACATGTCAGGTTTGCGGGGGCTGGACCCGTCTGCAGTGCTAGCCACGCCCCCTCCGTCTGCAACTAACAGCTTGTTGACTGCTGCATAGGAAGGCTGCGGCGGCCCTTGCATGCAGGCTTCCACAAGTTGGCCGACTGTGGGTGGGCCTTTCCCATGAGATGGTGACAAGTGACATGAAAAAACATTTGCCAGAGCCTGACATAGTGGCCGCAAAT
>BGPT01000010.1:458786-471286 GCA_003297045.1 Symbiodinium sp. clade C Y103
TTTTTTTCGTTTTCCCTCGTGTGTGTTTCTCTGCCCACTCAAGCGCCAGCTTTGAAACTGCTGAGCCAACTCCACGGAGATCAAATTCAAAACACTGTCTCTCCCTACCAGACCGACCCTTGATACCAGCANGCCCACTCAAGCGCCAGCTTTGAAACTGCTGAGCCAACTCCACGGAGATCAAATTCAAAACACTGTCTCTCCCTACCAGACCGACCCTTGATACCAGCATGGTCATGTCGCCAAATATCACCAGATATCGTTACATATTGTCAGTGACTAGACGATCCTACATCTGAACATTCTGAACGCAACATCATGCAAATGGATGTGCTTGATTTGCATCTCGTCCGGAAGTTGTCTGAGTGTAGTTTTGTCATTTCGAGCAGACATTTTGATGGCCAGCCAGCCTCGTGTGCCTTAAAGGGATGATCAAACTATCACCAAGTCACTCAATTCAGATCAAATCCCGCCCTTCCATGCCCTTCCTATCCCTTCCTTCATCTTTCATCATCTTCCTTCATTGGGGGACCTTTTGCCTTCAACACATCAACAATTGAGTGACTCAATTAAGATCAATTAAGCGGTTCGTCAAAGATACTTGCTTCGACTTACGGGGCCATTACAGGCACATCTGAAGAAAATAACAAGTCCAAATTTAGGTCAAGTTCGAGGACCACTTCCCGATTCTGAAATTCCCCGGCTGTTGTCAAGGAAGAGCGTAATTTCAAAATCTCATCGCGTCCAAACTGCACCAAAGGCACCAGAAATTTGACTCTGCAAAGACTGTGCTGCACCATGCTCTGCTGCGCATTGCTCCGCCGCACAGCATTGAGGGCTGCCAAGTGGCAAACTACAATCTCCTGTCGATGCTGTCGATGCTCCTTGCTTGATTTGCTTGCAACCTCAGCATCCTCGGCCAGTTCTCCACGAATCTCTGCCCACCGACGCGCCGCTTCGATCAGATTTGCCACGATCACATCCAGAGATAGCGGGTCCTGCATCTGCCAAGGTACCAAGATGCATACAGCACATATTAGACACATGCAGCACATGCATACACATTTAATATATTTTGATATCACCAAAGCCTTGGATTTGAAAAGGCACATAAAGGATCATAAAGGCGCGCTTAAAGACCATGTTGCAATCTCTGATCATTAACGTCCTTGATTGCACTGAAACGTTGTAGCAAAGGCTTGGGCCATTTGTCGAAGGTGTCAGGGTGAAGGAGTGCCAGTTGAGTCCATGCCACAGAAGCATTCTGGAAGAGAGTGCACGGTGTATCCAATGAAACTGCAACTCGCTCCACGCTGGCACATCGTGGCGGATACGCATTGGAACGGACAGGAGCCACAGGAGCAATGGCGGGAAAGATCCGGAGCCGACTGAGGGCTGCGAATGACCTGGAGCTCCACTTCAAGCTGTGGAAACGCTCCGCAAGCTGCTTCAGCAATTCTTCACCTTTTAAAACTTTTGCTGCCTCACTCGAAGCCTGGCAATCTCATGCAATCTCAGTAAGAACATGCACAAAGCCTAACGATTGCATGAGAATCACAAGTATGAATGCCATCCACTTCGATTCTTGTTACAAGAAAGCAACCATGCAAATCATGCAATTATTCAAGATCGGGCAAGCTGATTTTTATATGTCTAGTCTAGTCTGTCTAGTCTTGTTCTTGAAGGGGTTTAGCAGCTTACGGATGCCCACGGTCAAGAAACGTCAAGAAATGCAAGCCAGGGCCTCCACATGGCGTGCCGCGCTGAGAAAAACTTCTTCATCAGTCAGACTCTTAAGCCCTGCCCTCCGCAAGACTGAGAGGACCTCAAGCAGCAGAACAGCTTTAAGGATCGCGTAACGAAAATAGACGAAATGCATATAAAATGCATCAAAATAACATCGATTACGATGGAACACACCAAAACTATAACAAAAATCTAACAGCAGGCAGAGAAATATCATTGACATGAATCGATCATGTTGAACCAGGCTTTTTCCGAAGACACTTCTGATATCATTTTCCAACCTGCTCTTAAGATGAAACAACCATGATCAACCATGTAACTCTGTGACCCTGTACTCCTGAACGCTAAGGATAATTCTTGCCAGTTGGATCTTCTGACTGCTGGACATCCAGGTAGCATTCTCACTTGACCTGTTCGACAAATCGTTGATACACCCACAAATATGACCTCACTAGCAATTGTGAGACAGGCATGATAAGGCAACAAGCAACCCAGCAGAAGGACAGTATTGATCTACATATGTTACGTAAGTATCAGGCACCCCGAAGCGGGCGAGGACCAATAAATCCTGTTTGCTTGTGTCATTTTATGTTGGTTTCAACTGCTCGTTCAGTTTGGATTCATCATAGATCATTTGTTGTCATGCATCATCCTGTCCTTCTTTTCATATACTCAAAGCCACAAACGCACAAGCGCGTCTCAGCAACACCTAGCCTGACAAAGACACACAGAAAGAAAGCATCATGGAGGAAAGACGAACAAGCAGCGACTGACAGAATGATGAAAAGCTGCGTCAAATAGCAACAAATGACAAGACCAAATCCTATGCTGCGTCCCTCAGGACCTAATAGACAACATCGCGTCGCGTAAATGAATATCGATGTAAATTTTATGGCACCTCATGATTATGGTAGCGTTTTGCCACAGGTGGCATGGCAATCCGATTTGCTGCGTCAGGAGGAAATTGGGAAATGTAGGAAACATCTTGCCTTAGGGTGCACGTGAAAAAACATGAAAAAACGTACCTCAATATCCTGAAACTGCATTGGGCGTTGCCTTGCCACATCTTGCCACGCCACTACTGGACTGCAGTACTCCTTGGGGGGATGCATAGCGATTGTGACTTGCACATCTTCTGGATCTACAAGCTCCGAGCATCGGCATCGCCGACCATCATTGAAAACGACCATGGGCGCTTCCTCACAAGAGGTCGCAATTGCAACGTAGTCTTTTTGCACATTTTTCCGCCAAATGGTGGACCCCAGAGAAGCCACTGACTCGAGAAAGTATAGCGAAAGTTTCTGATTGAAAAGACCCGCACGGGGCGCACAAAAGCGAGCCAAGAATTCTGACAGGTTGCTGCGCTGGATTCCCAACTCACGAATCAAATGCCCTCCATCTCCGTCTGCATCCAAATTCAAGAGAAAATCTTTAAACTCTTCATGAAGTAACTCGTCCCACTCCTCATTGGGTGCAACGATTGATGCTCCGGGACTGACTGGCACTGCGAACTTCCCCCCTCTCGTCTCAAAAACTGGTAAGGACTGTGCTTTTTCCACATCTTTTTTCTTCACAGCGCTACGCAGAATAGAGCACACGAGCCTTTGCAAAGGCCTCGCCCTCTCGATGTCCAGACGCAGATCCTTCATCCCCAAAAACATCCGCATGCCAGGCATGCTGTTGGGCGTCACGGAGTCGCTTGAGGGCTCCATGCGCTCTACAGCTTTTGGCAACGCGTTCAGTGCAGAAGCTCGTTCAATTCCAAGAAATGTCCGCAGTTTTTTTGTGGGCCGCGCGAAGAAGCAACCGAGGCAGCTCAGCAGCTTGGCTTCTTCTGCAGTGTAGTCCTCCAAAGAGAGCAAATGTTGTCTGTGTGCACCTTGACAACTCATCAATCGCACCTGCGCCGAAGAAAGAACAGGGATACATGGAAGGTCTTGAAGTTGCTGCACCGCATTGCTCTTGTCCGGGAGGCCCTCCACAAATTTCCACAAGAGTTCGCATCGATGGGCCGTCACATTCATCTCAGCGGCAGTGGAAACCTTGACGCAAAAAGTAGCAACAGGCTGAGTTGGTCTAGTCTTTGTGTCTGATTTGTCTGGCGTGTCTGGTTTGCCTGGTTGAGCCTCTTCAGACTCCGTCCAATCATCATCGCTATACGCATCTTCCTGGCCAGAATCAAAGTCCCAAGTCTGCTTTCCAAACTTCTTCGATGGCTTGTTCTTCTTTCCTGATATGGAAACCTTTGGAGATGGGCGGCTACCTGGGCAACTTTTCGCGCCTTTCGGATAACCTTTCATCGGTTTATCGCTTTGCTCCTTCATCTGGGCATAAGTCTTTTGTAGTTCTTCTTGCGGCTGACCATCAATGAGAACTTTGCCATCGACAAGGGTCACTTCAGACTTGCAACGCCAAAAGGGAGGGAAAATATTGCCCAGTACTTCAGGCAAGGCTTTTGGACCAAGGATCTGGATGTTCAAATTGGAATTTGATGAGTTTACAATGCGGGGCTTCAGCAATCTGAAAGTGCCCGAGGCAGGGTCGACAAAGTCTCGGTCGGGGAAAAGGTCCTGGCTGAGTTTGTGCTGCTTGAACATGCTTGAACATGCTTGAACATGCTTGAAACCTCTGCACCCAACCAGATTTCTTGAGGGAAATATATAGGCAGATACTCGGCACTAAGACTCGCTAAGAGGTCAACCGGCTTTAAAATGATTTCAATTTTTACATATATTAATAAACATTAGTAAACTATTAAACATCAAGTCGACTGATGTTCACGTCATCAGGCCGTGCATCTTGGGACTATTTGTGATTTGTGATTCACGTGCCATGACTTGGTGCGAAAATGTGCGAATTCAGATCTGTCACAGTCACCGGGAGTCAAGCCTTGAAAGCTGCATCTTCCGCCCACAGAAATTCGTCGCTTTCTCCAGCTCGATGGAAAGTGCCCAGGGACCCTGAAGCCAGTCCATCGTCCATGTCACCCAAAGCAACGCAAGGTTAAGAAAAAAAGATTCAACAAAAAGATAAAGCACACAAAAGAAGATAAAGCAGGATAGAGCTCTCAAACCAATGCGAAAGAACATGAATGAATGGAAGGAATCCTCTGCAATGCATTCAAGACATGGGAAAATGTTGGATCCAAAATCCCAGCTCAGACAAGAAAAATAGAAAAATGGTCAAAGAGGCATCATGACATCATCATGACATCATCATGACATCACAAAACAAATGCAAATGTATGCAAATGTCAACCAACTACGGCGTAACATCGGTGCCTGACAACAAGGGGCAGAGCGCAAGGCCGTGCAGGAGCGACCTTGGATCTGGCCAATATCCTAAGATCGACACGACATGACACGACTCTCAACTCTTTCAACTTGCTCATAAGAGCCCTCACCTTGGATCTCACAAACAAGTCAACCAGAAAGCTACGGTGCGTGCCCAGTGTGAGCGCTGCTGCTTCGTGAAAGCAATCAAGAGTTTGGCGGTCCGAATTTGATCTCATCCAAGTTGCAATGATCCCTTCCCTTCTGGAGAGAGAATGTAGTCAACAAGAGCATCTGCCTCCTGTAAAGGCATGGCCTTCGTATTGAAGCCTCTGAGCATGTTTGCTAGAGACAGCGGCTCAAGCCATGTCGTTCCTTTCGCTTCACTTAAGATCTCGCAAATGCCCCGTGGCACCTGCACAGGTGATCGCTTGCGCCCAGCGAGACACAAACGGCTGATCGAGGAGCGAAGTTCTGGCTTTAGCATGTCAAAGCTGCGGGACGAACACAACAGAGAGGACTTTGCATTTCGGAAGAGAGGAACAACTTCCAATGACGACGTTCCGTCTGCAGAATCTACAAGGTCGCCAGTGTAGAACACAGCAGCGTCGCGTGCAACAAGTTCCTGACTTACATGCCGCGGAATCTCAGAAAAATGTCCTTTGGCAGTGGAAGGCCATAGCGACCAAAGGCCTCGTCCTATGTCTGGCACTTGTAGCGGTATAAAATTCTCAGCCTTGAACGGGAGTTTGCACTGGCCTCTCAAAAGGCCACCTGCTAGCAATTCTAGCGCATCAGCATAAACTTTTGGGCAAGTTTTTTCAAGAAGGGCCTCATTCCAGGATGCTCGCAAATTGCTTTCACTGCTTTCCTGATCATCACTCCGTCTCCACAGGTCGCGGCGGTTTGCAGTTACTGCGAAGTTTGCTGAAATATGAACAGGCAAACCAGTTGTCAGTGAAAGCGGAAGGAAGCAATATGCCTGTCCCTTAAAGTCATTCAAAGGCCGATCAATGGGCAAGTCTGACTGAGCCGGCTCTTCAGGCTCTTCAGGCTCCGCCATCCTCCCAAACCAAGGCAGCAAAGGAATTGCTACTGCGCCAAGGCGGAATGCTGGTACGTTGGATGGATGTGGGTTGCTTCGATGTTTGTGAAATGCCTTAGTTGGAAATACATTACGCTTTCATGAAATATCATGAAACAATTTAAGACATGATCAAACAAAAACAAATCATCATTGAGACGCGCACAGACCACAAAAACATACATACAGGAGATAGGGAGAGGGAGACAGAGGAAGAGAGTAATTCAGCTGGGTCTGCAAAAGTGTAAACTTATCCATGGATACATGGGCAAACGCATGCAAGGTAAGGTTTACATCATTTATACAAACACATGCACGTGTGTGTGTGTGGATGTGTGGAATTGTCGCTGTGTGGATGTGTGTGAGCGTATGTACATATGCAGCTATGCACGCATGGGCACAATATGCATGTGTACGTAGGCTGGTAGGTCACGCAGGTAGGTTTTAGGGAAATGAGTGCGTTGGTAAAAGGGTCCGTATGAGTAGGCAAGTAGGTATCTGTCCGACCGGCCATCCACATGGGACGCCTCAATGTCTAGAGCAAGACGATGCTTGAAAGATGAGCTGTCTCTCTGTCTGATTCTGCCTCTAGTCCTGTCAGTCTGTCGTCCTGTCTGTCTACAAGCCTGTTACAATATCTCAAAATTTGCATTTATGTGTATCGGCGCGTCAATCTTGGTGCAACCGCAGAATGCGTATCTATGTACAGTATATGCATATACTAAATAGATGTTATAATATGATATATGCTCTTGTTTTGATGTATTCATATCTGACACGCATGGGCATATGGAGCATTTCATGTACATATAAATTAATATTTTATAATTGTATATATATATATATATATATAATTATACATATATATATATATACAACGTGTGTGTGTGTGTGTGTATTATATAATATCATACCCGAGAAGGATGTAACGAAAGCCAGTTCGAATCTGGGATCTGGAACAAGATGGAAGGGGAAAAAAAAGAGATGATTTGGGAGGGATATACACTCTCATGTCTCCAACTAAACTCACTTGCCTTTAGATCTCGTCTCCTTGAACCGTCGTTACGACGCCAAGAGGCAATGTCTCTATCTCTAAATGACCTCATGTCTCCAACTGGACTCACTTGTATCCTGAAAGGCATCTTTACGAATCTAAGATTCTATCTCTAAAGGGCCTCTAGCTCTCATCTCCTTTATTCTTATCTCCTTGAAACCCTCTTTACGACTCCAAGGCAGTTTCTCTATCTCTAAGTGACCTCATGTCTCCAATGACTCACTTGTATCCTGAAAGGCATCTTTACGAATCTAAGATTCTATCTCTAAAGGGCCTCTAGCTCTCATCTCCTTTATTTTTAATATACCTAAGATGTCCACTTTTTACGACCCCCAGAGGCGGACCAGGGGGGAATCGATACCCCACCGTCATTGAATTGCAACACGGTACATGACCCTCAAAAACTACCCAACAGAACAGGTCAAACGCCAGCTAATTACGTGGTTCGTGGTCCTTCCCGTCAGCTCTGCCCCCAGACCCCTTAAGCTCACTTTGTTCAATAACTTCAGCCTACCCTGCCGGCTGGCTTTCGGAATAATCTATCTCTCTCTCTCTCTCTCTCTCTTGCTTCTGTGCGCACATACACAGATGTAGAGATGTCTTTGCGCACGATAGTGTGCAATAGACTGCAAAGAAAAAAGTGAACTCCGCGAACTCCTGGTGTTTGCTCCAAGGAAGACAATGCCATAGAATGCAATTTTCAGGAGCTTGGCCAATCATGTCATGCGCAGCAGACAAAACGGGAGTGAACACAAAAATCAAACAAAACATTTTTCAGTAGGCCCAGATGCTTCCTTGGCTGGCTCTGCACGTGCTGCCACTAGCCAAGCAGTGATTGATGGATCTGCTGAATCGTTGTGCCTATCATCAGATGGCCTAGCTGCACCGTGTAGAGAGAAAGCAATGGCAAAACCTGTTCTTAGAGCCCTTCGATCCTGGCGTGGAGGAGCGCAAAGGCATGGCGGTAGCACCTTATTGCCTTATTCAACACATTTCAACACATAGTAGTGAAGTCCAAAAATACCGAGGCTTGCGGATTAAATGATTGAGAAGCGCCCAAAACTGATCACTGGGCACTGGTCAAGCCAATTTGGACCCATTCAACTTTCATCACAAGCACCGCAATTCTTGGATTTAAACAAGTTTGTCGCCTGCGGTCCTGTTCAATTTTCTCATCAACCAAGTTTTTCAGCATCTGACGCTCTTTCCGGAGCCTTGTGGTGGCAGCCAGACTTGCTGTATGTATTCGGACACTCCCTAGAGAGCTCCACTCACTCGATGAAGTATCTTCTCTGATATGAACTTCGACCTCTTCCACCGACTGCAAAAAAAGCAAGACCTCTCCTGCGGCATGTCTTCAGGCTATCTCTCTCTCTCTCTCTCTATTCCAATGTGTTTGAAGGAAACAGCACGATCCAGTGCAAACGTATAGACATATACGGTATAGATGTACGGTATGTAGTCTGTGGTCAAAACAAGGCTTTTTTCCCCGGAACTTATTATGCTTTTCCGGGTGCACGCTTCTCCTGCGGACGCTAAAAAATCCAGCAGAAGGGACAGCACATCGCGGAAGTGGTGGGACAGTTGGGATATAGATGAGTTGGCTGCTAGCTTCTCGGTTCGCAAGGGCAATCGGAAGAGAGTACCAAATGCAGCAGGGCCAACTGACTCTCTGCCAGTTTTCTGGTCACATTCAGCTGCCAGAACATCGTTGAAAGGCGCAAGCTGCGCAGAAAACTGCTTCCGTGATTCATCTGTAAGAACAAGCTGCAAACCAGGCAGGTTTGATGGCAAGTGAGCCCTGTGAGGGTCAAAAATGCAAAGGCGATTGTTTGACACAAACGAAACAACATCAGTCAAGTGGTAGGTTGCGTTAAAGCCCAGTCCATACCGGCCAATCTTTGTGTGATCGGACTGCTTTATTGATGCTCCGACTCGGCAAATACCCTCGAAGTCGTCCTCTGAGAAAAGGGCATTGTTGAAGGCCATTATTCCAGGGCCCTGCCACGATGCCAAACGCGCGTCCAGCAATCTATGTCCTTTCTGTATCTCGGGTGAAGCTTCAACTGCTGGAACTTCAGCATAACCCTCATGATACACATTGTCCGCGTACAAAGCAAAGCGGGAAGCACCTGCATCATCCGCATTCTGCAAGAGTTCTCTGAATATTTGTGGCCCGAAAGCATAGTCCTGCAAAATGTTGCGGAGACGAACCGTCAGGTCCTCTTTTTGAGCAAACTCTTTCCAAAGCGGCTCCATGAAGCTGCCAATGGGGCAGGGGAAGTATGGGAATACGTGGGACATTTTTTGACATTGACGAATCAATACGACTCACGTTTGTTTGTTGGAGGCATGTAGTGGGCTTCTCAGTTGCTTCCAACATTCTGCATTTTCATCATGCTTTGATCTGAAATATCTCCAGGTTGTGCAGGTCTATACGCATCCCCAATTCTCCAAGACTGCAATGCCTATGATATGTATTCTCTTGGTACAGGCCACGCGCGAAAGGGAAACACAATGTAAAACCATAATATTGGCCACATCAAGAGGAGCCAAAGGTACACATATCATCAATTCAGAAAAAGGGAACCAATAAAAGCCATGGCGCCTGCAGAACCATTCTGCAGAAACTCACCAAGCCATGTTTCAAGACATGGATATCTCTTGGCATGGCCATTGCAGCTGTGCCGTTTTCTCAGTCCTTCCGTTTTCCACGCTATCAACTTCACTGAATAGAACATCGTAAAGGGATGGAAAATGGGGCTGGTGGGATATGCGTTTGCGCAAGTTCCGCCAGTGGATGCTCTTGAGTCCTTTTCAAGGTCAAGCAACGCATCCCTTGCGTTTGTACAAAATGCACAAATGCTTAATTGGCATAGCTGCTGAGGAGCTTTTGCGGTCTTGAGATGTCTTAAGATGCATCAAGGATACCAGATTGGCTCTGACTTGCCGTTGTGAGAAGTCCGAGGTCTGGAATACATGCACTCAGGTCTTGCCATTGAAGATATAGCACATCCCCTTGCTGGGTGCACTACGAACGGCAGGATGGGCTTGAATTGTCGGATGTGTGGCTCACTAAATGTTCGACTCATACGCTTTACTTCCTCATCAGTGGAAGGGGATAGAGTCTCCAGCCACGAAAGTTTTTTCCCTGTGACTTTGACAGCAGGAGGGGAGACATTTTGGACAACACCTCGGTGGAGGAACAAATCAACGCTCTGCAGCTCAAGGCCAACTTTTTCGTCAGGTTCAAGTTGGACAAAATTGGTCGAGTTTGGATTCTTGATCTGGTTTTGGGTGGGCTTCGAGGGCAACCATGAGCGCATTGTGGTCAACCGCCTACAGATCCTCTGGATGTCCTTTGGCAGGCATGTGTCGCTCAGGTCAAGCTTGGCACCGCGCAGGGTCCATGGAAGCTTCCCAACAAAACGGGATATTGATGTTTCTGTCACTTCCTTGCAGCCATGCAAATTAACTTGGATGACGCCAAGGTGTTGCATGTGCTGCAGTTGGCTGGACAACGCATCCACACTTGCATCTGAAATCTCGCAATCGCCCAAATCCATCTTCAACAATGTCACGCTGCTGGGCAATGCATTTACGATGGCTTGCACCCCTGCATCGCTTAGCGCTCTGCAGGAACGGAACGATAAGAAGAGATTCTTGATTCTGCTGATTTCCAGCGCCTCCGCCAATAACATCATACTCTTGTCGCCGATCTTCTCCACTCCAGAGATGTCCAAGTCTAGAAGCCTCGGAGCTCAGCTTGGCTTTGGGCATGGACCAAATCCAATTTGACAGCATTGCAGCAGCTTTGCAGTGGCATTGCAGTGGCATTGCAGCATTGCAGCATTGGCCATTTCCTAGTTGGACAATCCGTTTTTTTGTCTTGCTATGCGCTGGGAGTACAGCAAGTGAGCGCTCAGCCAGGAATGATTACCTACCTGGACATTACTACGTCTAAATAAATACAGGTGTATGCACATACAAACACACACAATATAAATATACTGCCGTACCATGGCAATTGCCATACCGTACAATGTACTGTAACTATATTGCCGTGCGGTACCTTACATTGTACAATTATATAATGTGCATTTGCAATTTGCATGTTCTTTGCGTTGCCTTACCTTACACTTTCTTTGCCTTGCCTTACCTTACATCTCGTTTCCATTGGCATACATGTTTCATGCGTACAGCAGTACAGAATATCGATTCACCATTCCATGCGTGTGTGCGCACGCTCTGGGAATTTGGAGCTATTGCTTGCAGCTGGTATCTGCTGTATCAAAGTCAGGAAATTGGCACCTTTATTTTGAGTAGCACATTGGGCCAGTTAGTTTCTCAGCGAGAGTGCAGGCGTGATCTGCACACATCCCTGGGAAGGGTCTCAACCACATCTAGCATCGTAGAATTGCAGCTATAGGCTTGGCATGAGCTTTACGGATCCACCGGTAGGTGAAATTGTACGCCTGCCTTGTGTTGCTGTAAACACCTGGGATTTTTTGTTAGCCTTCGCTTAAACTATCAAGGTTAGCAATCAGTATCAAGCAGGAAATGTCTGCATCAAGAATGCCACAGCTTCAATCCAGTGCGGGAGGGAAATGGCATCATGCAAATTCATGTGGCAGAATAGGATAGACTAAGAGTAGCATCAATCAAGTAAATAGGCGGATGAGGGCGGATGTAAGCGGTAAGATTGGTTTAATTCAGTTCAATGATGTTCCAGCCATGTCTGTCTTCTGGCCTCTTCTCGGAGCTCCATGATTTGAATCTCGATCTGCATATGTTCCCCCAGTTAGTTCAAATATGTTCAAATGCAGGGAACATCAGGGACCATGGCCCAGAACAGAAACGCCTAGGTGCAAAGCCACTGGGATGAGTATGATATATACATATATATATATATACATATATACATATACATATATATAAATATATATGTATATATTTATACATATATACATATATATATAAATAAATGTATATATATATATATATAAATAAATGTATATATATATATATATACATGTATATATGTATAGATTTAGATTTAGATTTAGATATAGATATAGATATAGATAGATAGATAGATAAATAGAATATAAATAGATAGATAGATAGATAGATACTCATTGAAATGATTGGAAATGCAGAGAAGCTCTGGCAAGTTCATTTCGAATCATTTGGATTCATTTGGCAGCTTTGGGTGTTCAATTGAGGATGCGCTGGGAATGAAATCAACGGCCCCATCCAAAGAACAAGATACTGTAGATTACGGGGATGCGACTGGGTTTGAGCGTGAACAGTGGTAACAGAGGGTTGTATTAGAATTGAACTC
>BGPT01000010.1:476286-478786 GCA_003297045.1 Symbiodinium sp. clade C Y103
AAGGAAGAGGCATCGAGAAATTACACGCATACATACGGTGAACCACGTGTGTGGTCGGGGACGAGTCTTGCAATTTGTTGCCGTATGTCTCTTCATTCTCGTCGTGATGGGCACGCATGTGCTCCTGTGCTGTATGTGCGTGTGGGCGTGTGGGCGCATTTAGGCGGGAGAAGGCCTAAAAATTTTCTGTAGCACTGTAGGGGATGAAGAACATTGATAAGCATTGTAAGATATTGTAAGTAACATTCAGCAAAATGATTCCCTCTGACCTATGGTTTCACAACTCCTGCTGGATGGCCGTCTAGAATTACATGGAATGACATCAAATGACAGCCGGTCTTTTCTGTGACGTGATGTTACTTCTCTAATTTTTTCTTGTGTAGGGCAGTCAGCATTGCGGCCAGGAATTTGCCAAAAGTATACGCCAAAATGATCCAAACTGCAATGTCCAAGGGGATCTGAAGCTCCAGTACACCCAGCATCACTTCCAGCAAGCACCTGGGCAAGTTGTGGCAGAGAGGGTTGGTTTGAAAATGGTGCTGCCCAAGATTGGGGACACAAACCGAGCAGTCCCAACGGGAGTCCTTACAGGAGTCCTTACAGGAGGATTCAACGACATGTTTGCATGTAAAAGCGTGTGCTCACAACACGCTAAAAGGAAGTTGGCTGAAAGTGATCTAAATAATGCTCACTGGTTGCCGGTTGCTTCGTAAACCTGTGAAATATACTGAGCAGCAACATGTTCCTGAATATATAATCTTGAAAACGGAATCATGCAAATCATTCTCAAACCTTGGTAGCTGCAGTTCTGGCAAAGGCACCACGTCCGACTGAACGGTACAGAAGTGGCGCCCAATGGGAGCAGAATTCCGTTCGAATTCTTTAATGCCTAAGCAGTGCTTTTCCTCAATCAGAAATCCCCAGACGGACCAAAACATCCTAAAACAGCTGAAGCTCAACGGAAGGTCGATCTATTTACGGTAACTTTTCTGCAGCTACTCCAAATCTAAGCCTGCTACCTGGAAAGCATCAGAAGCGTGCAAAACATCAGGGACGAAGCGCTCATCTGGTTGATGAGCATAGGCCCAAATCCAAAACAGAGTGTCCTCCCCCAACTGTCGAGTTCGCAACTGAAGCTGAACACATTCCAACATGTCCCGCACAGGTTGACCAAAGTAGTGTGTCACGTAGAATTCAGAAGGTTGGGCATGTCTCGCCACGAGCTCAACGAAGGAGCATTGCCTTCTGTCTGAAGAAGGTTTCACCACCCACTTCACTATATCGTAGTGGTTCAGGCTAGCTATTGCGAGTGCGGGCCCCGCATCTTGCCAGGTCGTGCACTCAGCTAAGGCATAGTTCCTGCAAGTCTGCAGCCGCTCTTGCTTGATTTCACCAAAGGCAAAGAGGTAAAAGGAAAAGTCCAAACATGAACATTAAAGGAACATGGGCAATGCATGACAATTCCATCAAAATAAGGTCCCAACAGCACTTCGAAAAGCTGTGTGCCAGAAATGGCTCTGTCTTCTGCCACACTGATTTTGAAGCCTTGGCAACTTTGGCAAAAAACGACAGGAACCCAACATGCCGGAGCACAAAGCCAAGATGACTGCAGGCACAAAATCGCAGCTGGCAATCGGATGCCATCTCCAAGCAATAAATGATGGGAACGTGTGGGAACAAGCCAAATAATTCTTGAACTCTCGGTTATGCAACAAGGAGACAGTCCGGATACCGTCTGGCCAAGACTTGCAAATGCTGTGGATCTGCTGGTGATCTGAACCGCTTCACCTGCTCGAGCATTCTGCATTTCCCAAGAGTGATGTCAAAACACAAATCCCAAGTGCGCCTCACAAATCAATTGGCTCAATATGGGTTTGCTGCCTCCACCACTACTGTTTCCTCTGGTGCTTCATCAGAATTGGAAAGGGGCTCAGCCGGCTCAGCCCTCGGCAACAAGGAAGGGAAACTACAGGATTTGCGTTTTCCTATGTTTTCCTTTCAAATCTTTCAATTTCTACAACTGCAAAATCAAACACATGATTAGTGATTCCACTGAGGTGCTCACACTGGGCTAAGCTCATCATCCTCTGCCATGGGGAGGTTGAAACTTGAGGATGTCCACAAACGCTTTCCCCATCTGAGTCTTTAGGTAATCCAGGATTCCCAGGCTTCCGCAGGTTGCCTGCTGTCCAAAGTTCAGGCTTAAGTGTGTTTGTCGGTGTTTATGCATGTCAAAAACGTACTGCTAAACCATTGTGCTGAATTGCCGTGATCTTTCATGATCTTTCTAGATGTTCCTAGCTCATGCTGTGACAAACTGAAGGGCAGAAATGACAGGGCACCAGGAAATTGGCTACGTCCTTTGAACCTGACACTTCGCACACATTTGCCAGCTTTTTGTTGAGTCTATCATAGTGAGCCGTACCAACTGCCACTGCAGATATCATCAGTCAAAGAACTATGCCCGGGCTGTTGCCAGCATCGACAGCATGCCGCATCA
>BGPT01000010.1:483786-507842 GCA_003297045.1 Symbiodinium sp. clade C Y103
ACACAGAGTGGCTGTTGCACGCAGAAGCTTTTACACAGAGAAGTCTTTGCACACAGACGCGTTTACACAGAAGCTTTTCAAACAGGAGTCTTTACACAGAGGAGCTTTTACACACAGGAGCTTTTACACACAGAAGCTTTTGCGCACAAATGCGTGTACACACAGAAGCTTTTACACAGAGAAGCTTTTACACACAGAAGCTTTTACACAGAGAAGTCTTTACACAGAGCGGCTTCTACACACAGAAGCTTTTACACAGAGCTGCTTTTTTACTGAAGTTATATTATATATATATAAATATGTGTAAGCACCGTCTTTGGGGGGGCTTTTGCTCCGGCGGAGCCGATACTGAGCGAAAGCTCTACAATGGAGCGATGCCGTATGCTGGTTATGTAGCTGCGCCTAGCTTTAGCTACCCCGGGGTGCGCGCCTGCCGCCAACCTTTTCCAAAATCCTTCAGCCTGCGTTTTGACGCTTTTAGAGGGTCCGGGGCTGGAAAAAAGACGAAAAAGTGATAAGATGCTTCCGGAGATCGGTTTGGAGCGTTTTTGACCCATTGGCCGACTTTTGTTCCGATCGGGACGCAAAAACCTCGTACAGTGTTTGATACTTTTTTTGCATGTATAAATATATATATGTATATATTCGCCTTCTTGCAACATGAGGAAACCTGCGTAAACACCAGTGTTTTTGCTAGGTGCTTTCTAAAAAACACCGTAAATACTGTGGTTCTTGCTACCATGGGCAAGAACACTGCAAATACTGTGGTTTTGGGCTTCCGAGACGCCAAAAACATCGATATTTACGGTGTTTTTTTTCCCCCGCAGGCTGTCAAAAAATTGCAAAACGTAGCCAGTGTGACGGTTTTGGGGCCACTACGCAGTTTGCAGAATATGCGCTTACGGTGGTAAAAAGCAGTGGTATGTAGAAAATATTCAAAGCTACTACATCATGACCTGCTTCAAAAACTATATTCCAGGGCAAGCGCGCGCTTGCGCGCGCTCTCAGAGCACATCATCACCCCCATCATGATCAGCAACAACAGTAACAGCAACACCACCAATAACAGTAACAGCAACAGCAACAACAACAACAACAACAACAAACACAAACACAAAACCGACAGGGCATCCTAATGGCATCGCCGGTGTGCGAAGCTCTACAGTAATGCAATGCTTCATGAAACAACAAAGCACCAGCTTCGACATCTTTTCATTCCTCATCGCAGCTGTACATTTCGAGATTT
This sequence comes from Symbiodinium sp. clade C Y103, assembly GCA_003297045.1. Lineage (NCBI taxonomy): Eukaryota > Dinophyceae > Suessiales > Symbiodiniaceae > Cladocopium > Cladocopium sp. clade C. The sequence goes on from BGPT01000010.1 coordinate 485,033, forward strand.
GACCATTTCGTCTTCTCCTTCGCTGCTCTCATCGCTGCTGAGCAAATTGTGATGAACGAAGCTCCCTTCGTCTACTCTTTGGCACTTCTTTGCCCGAGCATCAGCCAATCTCGCGGCTCGCTCTGCAGCTGTAGCTCTGCCAGCCCCAGCATAGTGTGACAAGCCCAAATTCGACGTTCCTTGTGAGTGCTCCAAGGCCACACAGGATCCCAAAAGGGATGTCCGACCTTGATTTTCCTTCCCTAGGCCCATTCCTGCCTTGTATCCCATCTTCTCCATCATGCGCATTGCATTTGACCCGTAGGTCTCTTCCTGAAAGTCTTTCTCAATCTCACCAATCTCGCCCTGCTCCAAGTGCTCGGAACCTAGTCGCGACTCTGTGGCCTGTGCCGCTTGTGCCCTGCCATCCCTTCCAATCTCACGACGAACTTGCTTGTACCGAATGGAGCTTCGCTCAACAATTCCAACGTCCCTGGCTGCATAAGCCATTCTGGCTTCCTCTATGCTGGACCAGGTTTGATGTCGGAAAGTGCAAGCTGCTCCCTTCTCACACTGCCCACGCTGTTGGAACGTGCAGAAAGGAATGGAATTTGGGTCGTCATGTTGAAAAGGGCAGCTGCTATTGCTGCAACCCTTAGCACTTCCAAAAAACTTGCAGGCAGAGGATTCTACTCGACGTTTGACCTGGCCACTATATGCTGCATTGGCAGCTGTGCTTCCGTCGGATCCTTTGCTCTTGCCCTTGCCTTTGGACTTAGCTCCTTTGCCCGGGGCTGGCATCTCCTAATCTTGACACTGCATGGCTGCGGGATGCAGTGTGATATGAAGCGGTGCATCAGCGTTTAAAATCACCACCTGATTGCACAAGACTACGCATGACCTGATTCTACCTGATTCTACCTGATTCCAATGATCCACTTTGGATCTGATCATGGCAAAAAATACGCCAATGGTCAGATGTGGTCAGTTGGATTGTCGTTGTGGTGGTCTGGTCGTTGCGGACTTTGTGCAGACACAATGGCCCGGTGTCAAAATCCTGCGTGAGACTGTACGGCACTGTGCGGGGCGTAAGGGGCCAGCATGTTCTCGCCTCACCGACCTGCTAAAAGCAGTGCCGGCACCTCATGGCCATGGAATTGTGAGCATACAGCGTTTGCATTGCATTTGCCAGCATTTGCAATTTCGTTGTTCATCAAGGGTGGATACAGGATCATACAGTTATCACGTACAGTATATTATGGATAACTGCATACGCACATCATACATCTATAGACTATAGACATGCTACAGGTGCACTTACATCTACTTGGTACCTGCAAGTGTACATGCATGTGGCATTGGGGGCACATTACCTAGCATGCCTTGCACATGGAATTCAATTCTTTTGCCGTCCCTACAGTTGCATGCCGGGCGTGTTCCTCTACTTTCATGTCAAATTTCTGGCACTTAATGCTAGTTCCAAGCCATTCTACTGCTGGTCTTATATGCACAAATCCGACTCAGGATGACTCAGGGTTCACTGCACTCAGTTCCTGGGTTTGGCCCATTCCACCTTCATGATGAGATTGTCGTAGCCGTGTCCATTGAGACGGTCAATGGCTCTCTGTGCATCTTCTCGGCTGTAATAGGTGATGAACGCAAAGCCCTTGGACTGGAAGGTGTTCATGTCCTTTGCAAGGAAGACACGCTGAAGCCGGCCACACTGTCCAAACAGGTCCTGCAAATCGCCTTCCTTGACGTCATCGGACAAGTTGAAGACTCTGAGCGTCGCATCTTGCTGGCCTTGATAGTCACCTCCCTTGCCCTTGCCTTTGCCCTTTCCATCAGCTCCACGAAGGCTTGGCGGAACATATTTGCCAGGCGCACCTGTTGCAGGTGCTGCCTCTGTGGTTTCCTTCTTGTCATCTTCGCCAATGCCAACTTCCTTGGACTCTTTGTTGAGGTCTGTCCACACCTTCTTCTCTTTGAGGAGACTCTCTGTGATTGTCAGGCTTTCCTCGAAGAATTTTTCCTCTGCATCATCTTTCTGCGACAAATCCACATGGATCTTTTTCGCAGATTCAACATGGATTTCCTCTACACTCTTCATGCACAAAAGCTTCTCATCTGCCTCCGGATTTGTGGAAGCCTTGCCAAACTTGTGCAGATTCTTTCTGTTTTGCATTAATCGGTTTGTCCATTTCGTTGTGACTGTCTCCTTCATTTTCTTGGTCACTCGGTAGGTGACCCCACCCTTCTCAACATACTCCACAGAGGTCTTCACTCCATCTTTGTCGGCTTGAGTCTCAAACCGCCCTTGTTCTGCGCTTTGCATCATCGTCTCCTCCTCATCATCGAGGTCTGCCCACTTCTTGCCCCATCGTGCAGCGGACATGGTGATGAACGCACCGTGCTACTACTGAATTGCTGCTTGTGGCGATGCTGCACGGCTGAAAATTTGAGCCAAGGCCATGGAATGATCCACCCATGATGGCGAATTGGTGGAAAACAGTTGGTGCAGCATCTAAGGAATAAGTGGTAATGCGTTAGCAGCGACCAAGAAGGGCGCTAGGAGCAAGTAACAACAGGTACCACGACCATAGCATCAGTAGCGGAAATGAGCATCAGCAGTCAACAAGCATGTCTGTGAGAAAGACTGCCCCAGAAACGACTGTGACCGTGGCACAACCAACTTCATCAACTACCATCGCAAAGTCGCAAAGAGACACAAAATGACACAATGCTGAAACATGTGGGACTGCATGCATGCCCTGTTAAGCTTCTCTTTTCATATCTTTTCCTGCATGTTCTGCATACGTTCTCTCCTGTGGAGGCCTTTGGCCTGTTGAATGATGCCGGGGCTAGACGTGATGAAGTTCGACGAATGCAATGGTCAGATGGTGTCGGATGATGTCTCATGTCCTTAGTGCCTGATTGCTTTAACCCTTTGGACCCCTTTGTAAAGTCTTGTTTCCAAAATGCTCTTTTAAGTGGGATACGCTAATGAGTCACCACAGTGTTTTTCAATGTTCAGCTCAAGATGAAAGTTGAAAAAAGAGTTGTAAAGCTTGGGGTGAGTGAAGGCAAAAATTACTTGCGGCCTACGGCCTGTGGAGAATGTCTTGAGTTTGGGTTTCCATTAAGGTTTTCAAAAACTGCTGTCTGGCACTTTGTTGCCGACATACCTGCCAGAAATCCAAACCGATGGTGAAACTCTTGATCCTGCGCTCTTCAGTTGCGTACTGAAGTGGTCGAAGCTTGCAACCTTGAAACTCACACGACGTTCCAACAGCGTGTCAACTGCAGCCTGGGAAAAGGGACACCCTGGATGTGTGAACAATACCACTCCGGAAGACGTCAAAGCCTCAAATCCTTCAGATGCACCTTCCAATTCTTGGTGAAGATCTTCTTCTGCCTCCGGTTTTGTTCCTTTCTGTGGCTCGTCTGCCACCTTCTTTGGGTTTTGCAGCAACAAAGTGGTACTACCAAGAATGACTCCGAACTGGACACCAAACAATCGGCCAAAGGTCGCTGCCCGCTTCGTTTCTGGCAACTCCAGCTGCTCAACTGTCAAATGTGCGGCTGGCAGGCCAAGCTTCCCTGCAAAGGATTCAATCGTCCCGCCAAACAGAACGCCGCAAGAGTCACTGCAGAACAAACCGATTGCAGCAGCTGTGATTGAAGAGATTCCCAGGGTAGCACCCAGAACTGCATCCATTGTCGATCCAACCTGGGTCATCACAACGCAATCCACGACACCAAAGCCGACCATTGGAACAGCATTCTGCAGAGCATGGGCACGGAATTGTTGCGAGGAAGGTGCTTTGGAAGATAGCCCCGAGAACGCTCGTCGACCTGCTCCTTCACACGCTGCACGGTGTGCTGGGCCAAGTAGTCTCCGCAAGAGCATTGCAGGCTGTTGGACACATGGCTTCATCCCTGGCAATCTTAGCGGCGACGAAATGCTTTCCTGACCGGATTGGTTTGGTACGTTTGACATGTTTGGTTGAACTCACTGGGGCTGAATGTGGTTCTATAGAACTCTCTGCTACTGTGGCCTGAGACAATGATGGAGGCATGGCTCAAGGTTGATCAAGTGTCTAAATAATTCAGAAATTTCAATTGCATCAATTTGGATCAATTTGGTTGTTTCACTATAGATCTATAAGTTTCATTTACAGGTTGCGATCGAACCACAACTCGAGCCACTGAATGCCGGCCAACGCAGGTCCACGAAGCAAATGTGTCCGCATCAAATTGCCCATGCAGCGCTTGAAGTGTTTGTTGTCCGCCAGTGTTACGTTTTCAATAACTGTGTTGCCAACAAAATAATCTGCACCGAACATTCTGCAGTCTGGGCTGAGAGAGCAAGCTGAGCGTGCATCCAATACAAGACCAAAGCCTGATGTCACAGCATTCATAGGAATGATAAAACGATAGCCTTCAATGCCTATTCGACGTCAAATGGATTCGCAACCCGAGTCAAAGCGAATAACCTGATTCTACCTTTCTGCGCAAATACATAGCTGCCCAAGTGCGAACTTGCGATTTTTCATACATGTTCATTGATTTGGAAACCCTTGAGGTCTTGTCGTCAAAATTGAGAAAAATAATGCGTGTTGATTCAGGCATCCATATCAAGAGCTAAAATATTTCTAGTAGTAAAACAAAAAACAAAACGGCTCAGTTTCAACTTGAAAATATAACAAATCCGCCATAAAACAATGGCAGATAATGCCTGGATAGTTTGACACACAATTCAAAACGCGGACAGTCGTTGTTTCCGAAGGTTTGATTCTTTGAAGGGACGCTTTGGTACATACTGCACACTGCAACAATTGCACCCTGAATCTGAGTATGCACACGGTCAAAATAGTACGAGTGGCAGACCCAGTACATTGAGATAATACAGGGCGAAGTTTCTGCATTCGGCAAATCCTCGTTGCCAACAGTCATTGCAATAAATCGTGGTTGCCTGGCCTAAAACAACGCAACAAAAAATCATGCAAACATCTCTTGCAATATTTGGATTCCAGGCCGATAAAGTATTGAAACACTTGTTTCCATTACTTTTGCATTAAATTTTGGTCCCGCGTCCTTCCTGTGTTTGTATTTTTGTTCCTTCCTCCTTTTGCCGCTGCCAAACAGCCATTCCCACAGTCCTGCAAACCCCCCCGACCTCACAAGTCACCAGCTCTTGCAGCCCGTGTCGAGTTTCGATTTGGATCTCGCAACAGCAGTCATTTCCGCAAAATTCCTTTGTCTCCTGGGCCTCATCCAAATATCATTGTGTGGCAGATATGTGTTGGATTGATTCAGCGCATAACTAAAAATTTATGTTCAACTGCGCCAGTAAATATGCCACATGATGTGTCTGCATATGCAGCTGACGATATGTCAAACAATATGCAAGGATTAATGTCGGGTTTTGCTGATAAGTGTCCCCGAACGTATGTCGGACATGCGTCTCGATATGTGCCATGTCATGATCATGGTGTCATGTTGAAACATGCTTAGACTATATGCCATATTGTGTTTGCACATATCTAAAATTTACGCCCGCTAAAATCAAAGTTAGACCAATATGTTAGGGCACGTGCACATAAATTTGATCGGAACAAGGTTCCCAGATGGGATGTTTTCGTTGCAAATTCAGTGGGCGCCACAACATTGAGGACAACACCAACCACAACAACAACAACAACAACAACAACAATAAACGACAGAGAAAAAGGAAGAGAAGCAATAAATGTATAAAATAATTCGAAAAAGGCAATTGTAGTACTAGAAGTACTAGTAGTAGTACTAGTAGTAGTACTAGTAGAGTACTAGTACTAGTAGTAGTAGTAGTAGTAGTAGTAGTAGTAGTAGTAGTAGTAGTAGTAATAGTAGTAGTAGTAGTACTAGTAGTAGTAGTAGTAGTAAGTAGTAGTAGTAGTAGTACTAGTAGTAGTAGTAGTAGAAGTCGTCGTCGTCGTCGTCGTAGTACTAGTACTAGTAGTACTAGTAGTACTACTAGTACTACTAGTACTACTAGTACTAGTAGTATTACTAGTAGTAGTACTAGTAGTGGTACTACTACTAATACTAGTATAGTAGTACTAGTAATAGTACTAATAGTAGTTGTAGTAGTAGTAGTAGCACTAGTACTAGTACTAGTACTAGTACTAATAGTAGTAGTAGTAGTAGTAGTAGTAGTAGTAGTAGCAATACTAGTAGTAGTACCAGTAATACTAATGATACTAATAGTACCAGTAGTGCTAGTAGTACTAGCAGTACTAGCAGTACTAGTACTAATACTAGTAGTAGTACTAGTAGTAGTTCTCGTAGTAGTACTAGTAGTAGTACTAGTAGTAATACTAGTAGTAGTACTAGTTGTACTAGTAGTAGTACTAGTAGTAGTACTAGTAGTATTACTAGTAGTAATACTAGTAGAATTAGTAATACTAATAGTACTAGTACTAGTACTAGCAATACTAGTAGTAGTGCTAGTAGTACTAGTAGTAGTAGTAGTAGTGCTAGTAGTACTAGTAGTACTACTACTAGTAGTAGTACTAGTAATTGTACTAATTATGGTACTATCGATAATACTTGTAGAAGTAGAAGTAGAAGTCGAAGTAGTAGTAGTAGTAGTAGTAGTAGTAGCAGTAGCAGTAGTAGTAGTAATGGTAGTGGTAGTGGTAGTAGTAATAGAAGTAGAAGTTGAAGTAGAAATAGTAGTAGTAGTAATAGTAGTAGTAGTAGTAGTAGGAGTAGTAGTAGTAGGAGTAGTACTAGTAGTAGTAGTAGTAGTAATAGTAGTAGTAGTAGTAGTAATAGTAGTAATAGTAGTAGTAGTAGTAATAGTCGTAATAGTAGTACTAGTAGTAGTAGTCGTAGCAGTACTGGCAGCAGTAGCAGCAGTAGTAGCAGTAACAGCAGCAGCAATAGCAATAGCAATAGCAGTAGCAAAAGTAGTTGTGGTAGTAGGTAGTAGGTAGTAGGTAGTAGTTCGTAGTTAGTAGGTAGTAGGTAGTAGGTAATAGGTAGTAAGTAGTAGTGTAGTAGCAGTAGCAGTAGCAGTAGCAGGAGTAGCAATAGTAGTAGAAGTAGAAGTAGAAGTAGATGTAGATGCAGATGCAGATGTAGAAGTAGTAGTAGTAGTAGTAGTAGTCGTAGTAGTAGTAGTAGTAGCAGAAGGAGTAGTAGTAGTAGTAGTAGTAGTAGTAGTAGTAATAGTAGTAGTAGTAGTAGTAGTAATAGTAGTAGTAGTAGTAGTAATAGTAAGAGTAGTAGTAGTAGTAGTAGGAGGAGGAGGAGGAGTAGTAGCAGTAGTAGTGGTAGTAGTAATAGTAGTAGTAGTAGTAATAATAGAAGTAGTAGTAGAAGTAGAAGTGGAAGTAGCAGTAGCAGTAGCGGTAGCAGTAGCGGTAGCGGTAGCAGTAGCAGTAGCAGTAGCAGTAGCAGCAGCAGCAGCAGTAGTAGTAGTAGTAGAAATAGTAGTAGAAATAGTAGTAGTAGTAGTAGTTGTTGTTGTTGTTGTTGTTGTTCTTGTTCTTGTTCTTGTTCTTGTTCTTGTTGTTGTTGTTGCTGCTGTTGTTGTTGTAGTTGTAGTTGTAGTTGTAAGAATACTTTAGAAGTCTAACTTCCGAAAATATGGACACATGGAAAAGCCAAGATGGGGCGAGCCACAGGAGAGAGAAGCTCAGACAGGCAGAAAGTCAGAAGAGAGAAGATCAGACAGAAGAGAAAAGATACAGCTGCGAGAAAAAATAGAAAAGTTGCGGGACACTGTGTTTTTCCAATGTTTTGCGGCTCCGGAGGCAGGGTCGAAAAATCGGCCTGCCAAAGCGGCAGCCGCGGAGCCATCTGGGATTGCACGCCGGCGCGAAGCACATTTGGCATGTCAAGTGTTAAAAACTGCAGTCGGAGCACTTTTGGACGTTGAGATGTGGAAAAACACGGCGCTGTGACGCGAAGCACGTTTCGAAGTAAAAATGCTAAAAACACCACCGCAATTTGGACACACGCGTGGCTCTGAAGGTTTGCTGGCCTGCAGCCACGCCGGGCTCATGGCGGAGCCAAGAAGGATGGCCCTTTCAGCACCAGTTGCACGCAGAGCTGCTTTCCGAACCGGCTCAAGGTTGACGGCGGCCAGCTCTGACTTAATGATTTCCTAATTTGCTGAAGAAGTTCAGGTATTGACCCAGTCCAAAAACGCCTGCTGGCGCCATCGGTGACGAAGTTGGTGACAGCGTGACCTCAGAACATCTGAGCGATTTTCTGGATCTGCGGCAATGGTGTTGCAGTGATTAACTGGATCACGCCATTGCCAAGGACCAAGTTCCTCCCAACCATGTGCTTTCATACACATTCGCAGGAAATTAGCACTTCCAAAAGGAGTGTTGTTCCATCACAGCCTTGCTTCTGTCGCAAGCGGCAAACTCTACGAAAACGTCTTTGAACCAGCAAAGAATCCATGTGAGTGTTGGCAGCATAGACAACTTTGCGAATGAGCTTATTGGCCATGCGGTTCGTACCCGTAGCTGCAGACAAGGCGCTGTGGAGCTTGTCCTGGATGGACGCATGTGGTTTGCGACTGATCCAACCATAAGCAACAAGAGGGCCAACCAATGCCTGATAGGCAGCCAACATCCTTGAAAAATGGAGTGGGAAACACGCAAGAAGGCGCGTACGCTGCAAAGCATGGTCAATGCAACTTTGCTATCACTTCTCGAGTCAGTGGTCAATGTCATTCCCAAGATTTTCGTGTCAACGTGTTGTGTCCACTCCGGCTTCTCGGTTTGCAGTTGGGCTTGACCCGCCCTGGTCTTGGCTTGCGCTTGAATTTTTTATTCATTTTCTCGCAAATAGGTTCTGCGGCTCCACTGCAGCCAGGAATCTCGGTTCTGTCCAGAAGACGCCTCAAGGATTGATCAACATAGCTTCTATTGTCCATGTTGATGCGGGTGGTGGCTTTTTGCACCTGTTCCATGGCGTAGCCTTTTTGTCTCATGTGCATGTTCACAAAGGTTTGAGCACTCGCCATCCAACAGCTTAAGGTGATAGGAGAGAGAGGGCAACCCTGTGGAGTACACGCACTAGTCAGAAGTTCATGATGGCATGCTAAAGCAAACTGAACCACTCGCATAGTGGCCCAGACTTGGGCAAGATTGGAAACCAGGCCACTGGGCACTCCAATCTGCTGTAGAAACTTCGTGCTGGCGCCGCTGGACATGCGGTCAAAAGTTTTCTGGTAGTCGAATGAAATGAGCGCACCTTTGGCGTGAACAACCTCAGTCTGGGGGGGCAAGCAGCTTCCTCGGCTCCGAGATGGCCGTATAGATACCACTCGTGCAATCTGGCAGGCCCCTAGCAAACTTTCTAGCGCTGGCACAGTGAGACCAAGCACTGGACCAGCTCCTCCATGAAGCAGCTCAAGATTGTTATTGGTCGAAGATCCTTGGTGAGGATCTGGTGATTTTCGACTTGACGAGGTTTCAGCAGACTTGTCCTGCGGCCCAGCGTCAAAATGTGAGGAACAGCCCGGGCCTCCCCCAAGCGCAATGCCTTGCTTTTTCCGGTAAAAATTTAGTCTCACTGGAAGACCAACCATCGATGCCTGCTGTGCCATGGCAAGAGCACACCGCGCCCAGAAGTTCCCACTAGTTGGTGGTTCCCACTGGGTGACACATTCTCGTGGAAAATGTTCAGTGAAGAAATTGGCAATGTCATCATCATTATTCCCGCTTTGATTGCTAGCAGCCTGTTAGTCATCCCGCAAGCTGCGCCAAAAACGATGTATGAGTTGAGTCGCCTCGGAATCTGTCTGAGCGACGTCCCCATTGTGCTTGACATTTGCAATAACTGAGATTGGCTCTTTGCTCTTGACCCATTGGCTGATTGCGCAAATGTCTCCCGTCTGCATTCTCTGTTTCCAAGCTTGCAAACCAAACTTTTTTTGGTATAATCCAAGCGCACCCATTCAGTTTTGGCTTCTCTGATGCCCCTGTCGATGGTCAGCAAAAGTTGCGCCATTGTCGTGGTGCCAGGTAGCCTGGGATGTTTCCAAAGTTTCTTGGTCTCAAGTTGCGCACGTTGACCGGGCATTTTTGAAATGCGTGGATTTGCTGATCATCGACACTTTTGTGCAGCAATTTTTTGAGCTCATACAACCTGGCCAATCTGCGACCAAGCTTTTTGTCAGATTCATTCCTGAATGGGTTTCCGAAAACAAATGTTAATGACTTGCAAGGTCGGCGTGGTAACGCCTTTTTGCTGTTTAGTGCCTGATTGAGTCAGCCGCCGTTGAAGCTCGTGCTCGTGGTCAAGATTTTTTGAATGAATTGCGCTGCCGCTCGCATAGCTTGACGAAACAAGCTAGTAAGCAACACCATAAATAATTGCCGCTCTTGTTCCACATCGATAGCCGCGGAAATTTGTAAGAAACTGCATCTCATGCGAATGTGACATCTGCAGCCACATTCTTTCCAACAGTTTTTTCGACTGGGCTTCGTCAAGAAAACTGGGTTTGGACCATCTGGACTGTGACGGGGGTCTATACTGAGCCACACAAGGTTCAACAGTTTCCGCACGAATGCCGACGATCTTGTGCTCGCGAAGATGCTGATGTTCATCGACTTGAAGTTTTGAAAACATGGAAAGTTTGTTGCTAAGGAAACAATCCAATTCCCCATTAGAATCCCATCGGGTAGCACTGCCAGAACTGAGGGCCACGCCGCCTTGAGCAGCCGCCGCCGCAGTGACGTATGCAACATCAGCTTTGGTTGTGATCACCTCCAATCAGCCAAGTCACTGTTGTGCAGCTGGTTGCCAATCATGACGTCAAGGACGCTGCAGCGTGATCTTGTTGCTCACCAGGCATCAAGTAGCTGTTGGGAACCATCAGAAATTTGGCTCTTTGGAGACATCGGATCTTTGTGTCCGTCCCAGTCAGGTCAGGTGTAAGCGAAGGCTCACAACCGATTCACCTGCAATCCAGCTGTTGGGGATGGTGCTCCCAGCTGGCGGAATCAAACAATTAGGCGACATGTTGCTTGCGCGGAAAGACAATCACAGGCGTTTCGTTTTTCATTCCATATGACTTTCTTCTGGAGAATCTCTTGGCAAAGGCACATCGTTTCCAGGAACATTTGTCAAATTGTTTCCATACATCGTCACAAAGGATCCCGCTGCTTCCACCAGAGCTTTGAGCGTCAAGGCGCATGCCCTCGTCTTGGGATCGCTATGATTTTCGATCCGCTCCTCAAACGTTGTGGCTGCTGGGCGCTGGTTTCGCTGCGCAGCCGTAGCGTCCCTGTCTGGAGCAAAGCCAACCCCCAGTCTGCCTTTGCGCTTTTGCAATGCATCACAACTTGTGCCCTAAGGTCTGCGGCAGCTTTCTGCGCTGCCTGACAAGTCATGCATTTCTTTGTGCGGTTCCATTCTCTTGCCGCCCTAATGGCTCTATACGCTGCCCTGAACGTTTGTCTCCTTCCGCCCAGCGCTGATGGCTTCTTCGGGGCTGGAAGGAGTTGGGAGGAGCGCGGCAATGTTTCTGTCGGCAGTTTTGCTATTAGACTTTCTATGTGCTGAGGATTGGCTGAATTCGTTGTCGGTATCCATCTGTTCTAGGACCAATTTCAGATTGCAATCCACGTTGGAATTTCTGTTTTTTATCAGCTTGTTCTACGGCCTCACTCCCAGTGTCATCCCTTGGGGGCGGAAGGGAATTGTCTGAAAGGCCGGGTCTTGGTTCACAGTCATTGGTGTGATTGACAGGAAGCTGCCGTTGGCCTACTTGGCCCCCGCAACTGTTCAACGGCAAAGTGACGATGCTGTCTGGCAAGTGCTTGGATAAGGTGAATATTTGTGCTCGTATTCTGGGTTTGACAATGCAAACTTTCTTGTGTCCCTTATCCGTCTAGCGGTTTTGCCAGAAGGAATCATTCAGAAGTGATTCTGTTACGTTTTTTCATCTTCCAGATTTTATTTTCTCCATTTTTCTTCTTTCATGAATGGCAGCAGCTGATCTTGGTCCCCGGAGCTGGGAATGACTCGGGCAATGACCGCAATGGGTCTGGAGTTGCCGATTGCGCCGGCTGTGCCTGGAATGCCCGAATTTGCACTATCTCCTCTGCGGTGGGGCAGGAATTGTTTCTTCAGTTTAGCTGTTGCCACATTGCCGCCGAAATAGTCCACGTCATCAATTTCTCAGTTCTGCTGAGCCATTTGGTTTAGGGATGGGCATTGGCGGTGTCGATCTTGTTGAAGAAGATGCCACGGCGACCGCTCTCGGGCAAGAGGAGGTCGATGTAGCTTTCTGAGAGCTTGCAGACGCCCACAAAAGCGGGACGAGCACCATGCCACTGCTTTTGCCAGCTGGTTCCTGACAGCACTGTGGCCGGCAGGCCGAGTTGCCAATTTCCGATCTCGGTGAGGATCTTTTTGGCGCTGTCTTCTGCGGTGGACTCTTCTTTAAATATCGAAAGCGCAGCAATGCGGATAGCGGCTCTGTTGATCGTAGGAAGGTTTTTTGGTTTCGAAGCTTTTGGCTGGTCATGGCCAAGGACAATGCTGCTTGGATCCCAGGCAGCGACCGCTGATGTTCCTGATGGCTCTTGCTCTGGCAATTGTAATGCTCTCCATGTGAAAACGCTCTCCCATGCAAAGAATCGTCCAATTGTGTACGCAAGCATGAATTTTCCAATAAGTGGAAATGGTGTCTAAGTCCTGAAAATTGCTGATTTCGGCGATGTTGCATGTCACGTCTTCTTGTTCTTTGACTTGTCTGACCACCACGGAGACTTGCCCCAAAATTTGAGGATTGTCCATTCCGCCGTGACCACATGCTGAATTGCATATTTGTTTGTTATGTCTTGCTGCTAGGTGCGGCAAGTTTTGTTTCAAGTTTGCGTTCACCTTGCGGTTCCAAATTTGGTGTTTGTTTTTGCTTAGTAGTGACGCAGATAAAAATCTTTTGAATAGCTTGGACCACCTGTTTTTCTGGGTTGTTTGCGTGCTGCGCAAGAACATCCTACAGCGATTGTATTGTACTGCGGTGTGATCCTTAGCGTGTGGGTCGCTGCTGGTTGTTCCAATGCCCTGCTGGTGTTGTGTTGGGCTGTTATGTGCCCAACGGGAATGTTCCCATTGTTGGTTGTCATTCACCGGGTGGTTCCATTGCCAATCTTGTTGCCGATGGTTGACCCCGGATGAGTGGCTGGAGTGTTGGCAGCCATCCTGAATAGTGACCGTGCGGCGCCTTTTTTGTGTTCCTGCGCCCCCTCTGTCGAGTGAGGGGCATTGGATCGGTAGGTTTGGCAATTGTGTTGCCCTTGCTGCACTGCTTGACTCGTAGCTCTAGCTTAGGTGCTACCTCCATTCTGCTTTTGCCGTTTTTTGCGTTTGGTGGTCTGTGAACCTCCGGCCCCTCCCGACTTGAAAACCTGTTTGCTGAGCGAAATTGTTTTCTGATTTTTCTCGTCTTCTTGCCTATACATGTGGTGGAAAATATTTTCATCATGAGCCAGAGTTCCAGCAAGTTGTTGCAAACGAGCTCGACCACCAAGTGTGAAAATTCGTACAGAACCGTGGGAAGAATTTTTTTGCATTTTCATTTCCATCTGTTGGGACGACCTTTCTGCGAAAAGCGCACGCGTCGATAGCGTATTCGCATGACAGAATGTATATACGCAACGCGGCTTGCTCTCTTGCAAGCTTTGCGTACGGTGCGTACAGCAACTGCTACACGATTTCTCTGCGTCACATCAAATTCACAATATTTCTTCGCTTAGAATATTGAGAATCAGAAATGATCAACTGCATGCAAAACGAACGGTCAGTCTGACAGTGGAAAGCGCAAACCGTGCATAAAGCAAACACAATCCACCTTGCAACATCACAGGGGAACTGGGTGCCGGTGAATGCTCCGCGTTTTCGCGCCATTGAAAGTCTGCTTGGATGGCTGCGGGGGCCGCGCATTGTCCCAGTCCCAGACTGTAAAGAGCTGGCACGAGAGGCCCGCCCTGTTCCCTTCCTTCCCCTTGGTTGGCTAAATGAGTTTGGCCATCCGCATCGTGCCAGACACGGGTGGACGGGCGGGCAAACAGCAGGCATTTGTTGGCCCCAGGCACACGAGGGAGTTCGGTGAGCATCCTGTTTCGGGAAATGGGGTCTTATGCTTTTATCCCATCCACCCAAACAATGGTTTGTTGGTATGCCCCATGGCCACTCCCTGGGTGGACTTAAAGTGGACAATTCTATAGGGACCCAAAGTTTTGCCTACAAAATGGGGGTGGGAACTCTACAAAATGGAAATGCCAATGTCAGGGCTTACAAAATAATTTTTTTGTGTTCACTGTCTTGGATAATCTAATTTCACTATAGAAGGAACGATATTCACGGACTATCTTTATACAACAAAACATACCCCCACAATCCCCTACAAAATGGGCATTTGTCTCTTACAAACATGGCGGGTTTTGATCCCAAAAAAAAATGAGTATCCACTCATTGCTACAAAATGATATCTTCGAGTCCAATTTTCAACCTCAAATCCATAGCAGCCAGAACCATTTTTTGGGCGCACGGCCTGTCAATAAGACTTCTTGGTTCCAATTTACTTCATGCAACTCTTACAAACTAACAAAGTAGAGATACTTTTGCCAGCAATGTGCTGGCAATCTTTTTGGGAATGAACACTTCGCCTCTTTGGAAAGCATAAAATTATTTTCCAGGCCGAGCGCATTCAGGGCAGTAGCAACAAGGCTTTTTTTGGAAACACCCTTGGTCATCCTGGGCCCGGATGCTTTTCCAGCGCAGCAGCTCGAGCACCAAAGTTTTGTGAGCAAACCGCCCACTGCCAGCCCTCTGACAAAAGCAAGCGTCATCATCACCTCTAAAAGCTCCATGGGGCGTTTGTTAGACAAAACGCTCGGGATATGGGGATTAGTTAAAAGCTGTTGTAAATTTTAGGCAACAGAGAAAGGTTTTCCGAAAGGTGCACTCTATGCAACAGCCCACGCAATTTTCTAGAAAAAAACTAGCAAACAAAGATGGCCGGCCAAACAAATCCAATCAAACAAGGCAGCTCAACCTACCTCGAAAATCCCCCTTGAAATTCACCCCAAGGGGTTAAACCCCGCGTTTTGTAACTACACAATGCGGAGCCTGACCCAAACCCTAGAAAATGGATGGGCGCAAATGAAACTACATTCTTACAAAATGCACTGGGCTGACACGTCCTATAAAAACCTTCTTTTTCGAAAGGTATTTTGGCTCAAATTTCTGATTTCAAAATTATTTTGACACTGAAGTTTGTGAATGATTTTGGCAGCAAGCAACCGCTCAAGAAAAACGCAAACCACCAGAAACGACGCAAGGAGCACAGCAGAGGGCTGATCGCACCAAGCAAAAGCAAAAATATGACAAAACCCTGAAAGCGAACACGACATAGCAACCAACAAAGACATACAGCGAACAAAGCCCAACACGGATGTCCCCAGCAAGACCACCTTCCCTGCCGCATCAAAATCACGATGCATCGTTCCACAACTCCATCCCTTCACGCGTGCACAGGACTCACACATCCTGCAGCCTCTAAGACACACCCTCGGGTCAAACCGCAGAGGCCACACGACGGACATGCAATTGCAGAAGTCCGCACCACAACCCCTTCTGGCATCCCACCACCCGAAGCCAAAACGAAACCCAATCCGAACCCAATCACGCGAAACCAAAACCACATTCTACAAAATGATACTGCCAATGTCAGGGCTTACAAAATGGTAGTTTTTGTTAACTTTCTTGGATACCTCAATGTATTTAACAATTATCTTCGTACAACAAAACATGTCCCCACAATCTTCTACAAAATGGACATTTGTCTCTCACAAAATGGTCGGTTGTGGTGCCCAAAACATGATCATGTCCAAAAAGAAAAATGAAACACATAGCCAAACCCCATTGTTTTCTACATTTTTTTGGGGGGGGTCACTTCTCAAACCAGGTCACCAAAAAATGGTAGCAGATTTTAGGCTTAAGTCCACCATTCTGTAGTGGAAATGGCTACGGGGATTTGTTGGTCAGATTGGTGGCGGGCATTAACAATCGAGATAATTAGTGGGAGGTGGTAGAAAACAAGTAGTAACACTAGCGCAGGGAGAAATCGTCATCTGTGGTGGCAGTAGCCCTAGCTGAGAGAAATCCCTTCAGTACGGATAGTCCTAGTGGCTAAGTTGGAACACCTGTCGTCTACAGGGATCCCAGGAACTCACCCCAACATTGGGAGTGCCCAGCCCCGTGGAACCCGGCACCTCATCCATCCCGAAAAGTCACCCCATAGGTTTCGGCTGTAAAGGCGACACAAGAGTGCACAGAATGAATTCCCAATTTTTTCAATATATTTCCACTGCTGGAAAAAGTCACCCCATCGCATCTCCGCATGGAAAATTGTTTTTGAAAATGTTCAGTTTCAAGTCGAAAAACACCATGTGAACGCAAGATTTATGAGAATACGGGGAAGGAGAATCGCGCAATAGGAAAATCATTGTGAACGCGGCAAGTCATTAGCTGAACTGCTGAATTGAATATGTCGCGAAAGAAACAGAGTGAATTCACGGTTTCAGTGCCCATAATCTGGCTCACATTCTGCCGGTCAGGTGCCACCGGGGAAATCAATAAAACAACGCCTCAAATAAAACACATAGCGAGGAGTCACAAATTCAAAGAAAAGAAAATAAGAAAATAGAGACCGGTGTGACGCCCAGCTGACAATAAGTAGTTCGGCATAAGAAGCCAGGACAGGAGGAGATGGCGACAGAAAACAAAAACCCGACAGTGATTTGGAGAAAAATGGAAACTGAAATGTAGCCTCGAACCCTAAACCAGATGCGAACGAGATGAAGAACGAGATCCACGTGTTCGATCTGGAACCGGAGTCTGGGCCGACTATGGTCCATAAGGTCCTCGACAGGGATGTTATAAAACCGCATGTACACACTTGTATATGATATATATGTCTGCAAAATTATGTAACGTATATGGTAAGATGGTTTGCGTCAGCGCTCTGAAGCGCTATGTATAAAAGTTTGATTGTGTTTCCAACGGCAAACTGCCACCTTCAGGAAAGAACACTGGAAACAGTAGCTTCAAAATGATTGTGCGCGACAAAATCGGAAGCTTCATGAATGCTACCCCTAACCTGACCGCAGTACATATTGAAAACTCCAAGTCCAAGCACCCTAGTCATCGAAAAGCATCCTTCTTAAATGCTATCCCCCAAATAAACGCAATGCGGGCAACTTTCCGTATTAAACTTCTGCAGCTAATTGTGGTCCTTACCCTTGGACGGGGCGACTACCCGATCAACAGTTGCGTTTGCGAGCCCAATACACACAAGCCCCTTCTGGCTCAAGTGAAAACAGTGTATGGCCGCTTCGCATGGTAGCTGAGCTGGGTGAGCCGCGGGACTGATCAGCATGCAAGGGCAGCAAGGAACAAGATCCACAGCAGCGGTTGAGACGAGAATGTTCAGAGGAACCGCAAAGCGTTGGGAACAGCAACTCCAAAGCGCCCCGGAAGCAGAAGAACAAGCAGTACCCCACTTCGGCCCCGTCCCAGACCAGCGCAATACTACCAAGCACAAAATGAAGCAACTCGCCCTCTACGTCTGGGCATCGGACCGACAACGAACTTCTAGCACCGCAAGCGCAACTGAAGCCCCATCTTTTTCCAGCTGGTTCAGCCTTTAGCTTTCGGCCCTTCCACTCGGGAGAGCGGCCTTCAGATTGGCTGTTCGTACTGAAGCGTCCTTTTAGTCCGCCTCGTGAGGAAACTGCTGGAGTGTACCGTCGTGTTTGGGTAAAAATACAGCGGGAGTTGCCACACGGGGTGGAAGCCGGCGCCCCGCGGGCCTTGGCCGGACCAACGCGCGCAGGGCGTCGACGGCTCCGGTGCTGAAGGGACCTCCAAGTTCCAGAGGCCTTTGGAGCAGTTTGCGCGTTACTTTGACATGGTAAACAACAAGCAATTGGGTCGTGCTCGGCGTTCTACAGCCTTCCCCGCCCACTATCAAACCGCATATACCATTGACCATGTAGGACACAGTCAAAAATATGCTAGGTCATGAGCAATCCTCACATCCTTCGGAAATAGCAACTACGATCAAGAACGTCCATTCCTCACAGCCAGAAAAGTGGGTTTGAACCAACGTCCAGCACCCATGGAAGTTGACAAGATTTCGAAAGGAAAACATTCCAAGGGCCAAAGCGGTGGCAAACACAAAGGCAAACAACAATGGAATGGTGGAAGCGGGAACCCTTGGTTTGGGAACGAAAATAAGGGGAAACAAAACGGCAGCAAGGCAAAAGGTAAGCAGGCATGTAAAGAGAAAGGAAGGAAAAGGAAATGAAAAAGCGAGAGTGAGCACGTGGCAAATCTTCACAGGTGTGGGCGGCATGGGCATTGGGGCACCGAAAGTCCTCACAAACTTCCCGAAGTAGAACAATAACTTTAAATTTCTTCTAGTATGGCAAGTCTTGGTGACAGATCCAAATTCAGATGTTGTCAGTATTCCTTTCTCTTCCGCGACATCTACCACTACAAGCAACGCACGCCCTTCCAACTGCAATCTGCGACTCACCCTTTTGCACAACAGTAGCACGCCCTCGTCGGAGAAGCTCAAACAACACCCATTGTCCACAGCCGGTTGTCATGTTTGGCACGCATGTTTGGCTTCGTCGTGTCAAGACAAATGCATCAAGGCAAGTGAAAACGTAGTAGTGAATGCAAATGGTGATCCTTTCCAAATAGTTCCAAAACAGAATGGAACGGGTTACCGGCCGCATTTTTCCACGTACGTTGGTCCTTTATTCAATTTTTTTCGATAATTTACGCTTTTCCTCGTAATATTAATCTTGACTTTTTTGAATATGTTCCCTTTAGATCTAGTTGGGCAGCTTTGCGGCGAAAGATTTGTTTGTCAACTACAAGGCTCTCAAAATGGCAGCCAAGACTGGTGGGAAGATTGTGCCTGTTACCTTTTTCGGGGGCAACCACGTGGTTGCGAGGTCCAACAGTCAATCAAGGGACCTGCGAGGCAAGCAACACATTTTTCGCAGAGATGAAGTTGAAAAAACCGCGATTCTCGTGCATATCTGATGCACAGGCCTTGCCCCTGTCCGCATCTCTCAATTTTTATAATTTTACATCGGATAACCAGCTACGGCTACAATATCGATCAATATCGCGTGCCTGTGTGTGTGTTGAATTTCGTGAGCCCTGGTTTTTAAAGGAAAATAAGTGGTGGAAACACCCTGGTCAGGAATAAGTGTTGAAAACTACCTGGGAACAAAAACATNTTTAAACCCTGGTGGTTTCATGGGAGGCTACCTTCCTATGTGTGCCAATGATGATATCTAAAGTGATTTCTTGAAATTCATGGACCCCTTGCCAGCCCCCGACGCGCTGATGGTTTTTTTCCCCTTGATGACACCTCCCTGGTGTCAAGACCGTCTTTGCTCCCAAAACCTCTGTCTCCCTGCAACTTATCCAAGAACAACTCGCAAAATATCAAAAAAATCAGTCACAATGTAGTTGATGGTTTCCACTTTCTTCCAGGCATGTCACGGTATGTCTGATGTTTTACTGAGTTGNTCACAATGTAGTTGATGGTTTCCACTTTCTTCCAGGCATGTCACGGTATGTCTGATGTTTTACTGAGTTGGCGCTGAAACTGGAACAATCTGTTGCAACGGACGGGGTGGAGTCACTGACATTTCTAACTTCAAATAAACCGGAAAACCTGAAATAACAAGAAATTTCTCAAAACATGACTTTTCCGGACAAGATGTCTGGGGGGCATCTTTGAATGTTTTGTCGATTATCTTTTCAAAAATTTGACAAAGTCTGTCTGCAGAAACATCTTTGGCTTTTTCACCAGGAAATTGCTCAANGGGGGGCATCTTTGAATGTTTTGTCGATTATCTTTTCAAAAATTTGACAAAGTCTGTCTGCAGAAACATCTTTGGCTTTTTCACCAGGAAATTGCTCAAAGTTTGAGGCCCGATGTCTTTCCAAACGCTTGAAATCCCAGACATCTTGCCGGAAACAAAACTGCCAAGATGTCTCGCAGACATCGTAACATGTCTCCAAGACATCTTGACATGTCTCCCAGACATCTTAACATGTCTCTCAGACATTTTNAAAGGCCAAGATGTCGCCCAGGCATCTTAACACGTGTCATGTCTCTCAGACATTTTGCCTGAAAAAATGCCAAGATGTCTCCAAGACATCTTAACATGTCTCTCAAACATCTTGCACGGAAACAGAGATGTCTCCCAGAGATCTTAACATGTCTCTCAAGCGTTTTGCTAGGAAAATGCCAAAAATGTCTCCCAGACATCTTACCATATCTTCATCTTAACATGTCTCCCAGACATCTTAACATGTCTCCCCGACATCTTAACATGTCTCTCACTCAGACTTCTTGCCTGAAAAAATGCCAAGATGTATCCCATACATCTTAACATGCCTCCCAGACATCTTGCCTAAAAAAACGCCAGAATGTCCCTCAGACACTTTAACATGTCTCCCAGACATCTTAACATGTCTGGGAGACACCCATTTTTTGTTGTGTGTTCCACCACTTATTTTTAGTGAGAAAAGTGTTTTCACCACTTGTTTTTGCCACTTTCGGCTGTTCCACCACTTCTCAAAATACAAAAAAGCTGCACGATGTCTGAGGCTGGGAGACATCTTGGCCCTTTTTTCCAGGAAAGATGTCTGTGGGAGACATGTTAGGATGTCTGGGAGACATGCTGGCATTTTGTCAGGCATTTTTCCGGAAAAAAAAGAGCCAAAATGTATCTCAGACATCTTAAGAAGTCTCTCAGACATCTTAACCTGTCTTTCAGACACCTTGCCTGGGAAAAAAGGCCAAGATGTCTCCAAGACGTCTTAACCTCTCTCTCAGACATCTTAATCTGTCTCTCAGACATCTTGACTGAAAACAGTGCCAGGATGTCTCCCAGACATCTTATCCTGTCTTTCAAACATCTTGACGGAAAAAAGTGCCAAGATTTCTCTCAGACATCTTAAGATGTCTCTCAGACATCTCAACCTGTCTTTCAGACATCTTTCCTGAAAAAGGCCAAGATGTCTCCCAGACATCTTAACATGTCTCTCAGACATCTTGCCAGGGAAAAGATGCCAAGATGTCTCCCAGACATCTTAAGATGTCTCTCAGACATCTTAAACTGTCTTTCAGACATCTTGCCGGGGAAAAAAGGCCAAGATGTCTCCCAGAAATCGTAAGATGCTTCTCAGACATCTTAACCTGTCGCTCAGACATTTTTCCGGAAAAAATGTCTCCCAGACATATTGACCTGTCGCTCAGACATTTTTCCGGAAAAAATGTCTCCCAGACATATTGACCTGTCGCTCAGACATTTTTCCGGAAAAAAGTGCCAAGATGTCTCTCAGACATCTTAAGATGTCTCCCAGACATCTTAACCTGTCGCTCAGACATTTTTTCGGAAAAAAATGCCAAGATGTCTCTCAGACGTCTTAAGATGTCGCCCAGACATCTCAAGATGTCTCCCAGACATCTTGCCAAAATTTTCATGTTTTTTAAATTTTCAGAAGTGGTGGAGCACCCGAAAGTGGCAAAAAATAAGTGGTGGAAGCACTTTTTTTGCCTAAAAATAAGTAGTGAAACACACCAAAAAATTTCAAAAAATAAGATGTCTTCAAGACATGTTAAGATGTCTTGGAGACATCGTAAGACGTCTGAGAGACATCTTGGCGCATTTTTCAGCAAAAATGTTTGAGCAACAGCCTAAGATGTCTGAGAGACATCGTAAGATGTCTGGGGGACATCTTAAGATGTCTGGGAGACATCTTAAGATGTCTGAGACACGTCTTGGCACTTTTTTCCGGAAAAATGTTTCATCGACAGGTTAAGATGTCGGGGAGACATCGTAAGATGTCTGAGAGACATCTTGGCACTTTTTTCTGTCAAGATGCCTGAGAGACAGGTTAAGATGTCTGGGAGACATCTTAAGATGTCTGAGAGACATCGCGACACTTTTTTTCAAAAACAATCTCGAGCGACAGGGTAAGGTGTCTGAAAGACATGTTAAGATGTCTGGGAGACATATTGGCCTTTTTTCCCAGGAAAAATGTCTGAAAGACAGGTTAAGATGTCTGGGAGACATCTTGAGATGTCTGGGAGACATCTTGGCACTGTTTTCAGTCAAGATGTTTGAGAGACAGGTTAAGATGTCTGAGAGACATCTTAAGATGTCTGGGAAACATCTTGTCATTTTTTTCAGTCAAGATGTCTGTGAGATAAGATGTCTGAGAGACATCTTAAGATGTCTGGGAGACATCTTGGCACTTTTGTTCCCAGGCAAGATGTCTGAGAGACAGGTTAAAGATGTCTGAACGACATCTCAAAATGTCTGGGTGACATCTTGGCATCTTTTCCCCGGCAAGATGTCTGGAAGACAGGGTAAGATGTCTGGGAGACATCTTGGCCTTTTTCCAAGCAAGATGTCTGAGAGACAGGTTAAGATGTCTGCCAGACATGTTAAGATGTCTGGGAGACACCTTGGCATTTTGTTGAGGAAAACTGCCTGAACGAAAGACATCTTAACATGTCTGGGAGACATCTTATTTTTTGGATTTTTTGTTGTGTGTTCCACCACTTATTTTTAGTGAGAAAAATGCTTCCACCACTTATTTTTTGCCGCTTTCGGCTGTTCCACCACTTCTCAAAATACAAAAAAACTGCACGATGTCTGAGACACATGTTAAGATGTCTGGGAGACACCTTAGCATTTTTTCAGGC
>BGPT01000010.1:507890-565153 GCA_003297045.1 Symbiodinium sp. clade C Y103
CTTTCGGCTGTTCCACCACTTCTCAAAATACAAAAAAACTGCACGATGTCTGAGACACATGTTAAGATGTCTGGGAGACACCTTAGCATTTTTTCAGGCAAAATGTCTGAGAGGCATGAAACGTGTTAAGATGTCTGGGAGACATCTTGGCCTTTTTTNTGTTAAGATGTCTGGGAGACACCTTAGCATTTTTTCAGGCAAAATGTCTGAGAGGCATGAAACGTGTTAAGATGTCTGGGAGACATCTTGGCCTTTTTTCCCAGCCAAGATGTCTGAGAGACATGTTAAGATGTCTGGGAGACATGTTAAGATGTGTTGGAGGTATCTTGGCACTATTTTCCGCCCAACTATCTGCGAGACGTGGAAGGTGTTAAGATGTCTTGGAGACATCTTGTCCATTTTTGCTGGCAAAATGTCGAAAGGTATGTTAAGATATCTGGGAGACATGTCAAGATGTCTGGGAGAGAACTTGACATTTTTCAGGCAAGATGTCTGAGAGACATTTTAAGATGTCTTGGANTAAGATATCTGGGAGACATGTCAAGATGTCTGGGAGAGAACTTGACATTTTTCAGGCAAGATGTCTGAGAGACATTTTAAGATGTCTTGGAGACATGTTACGATGTCTGGGGGACACCTTGGCATTTTTCAGGCAAGATGTCTGGGAGACATCTGGGCATGATTTTCAACCTTGGCGTCTGGTCTGAGAGACATATTCAGATGTCGGGAGACATGTTAAGATGTCTGACAGACACGTGAAAGTATCTGAGAGATATTTTGATGAATATTTTTAGACACGATATTTGCGTGACATGTTTAGATGTCTGGGAAACAAACATGTTAGATGTCTGGGAGACATCTTGGCCTTTTTTCAGGCAAGATGTCTGAGGGATATGTTCAGATGTCTGAGAGACATTTTGAAATTTTGTAAGGTTCAATATACTTAGTCATCGCGTCTGAAAGAAAGTAAGTTTTCGTATTGTTTTTCCAAACCCCAAACGTTTTTAATTAACGCAATTTCCCACACAGTTCATATCAACATGGCACTTCAGAAACGTTTACCTCTGGAGATACCTTCATATTCCTTTCCCAAATCAAAAAATGATAAAATGTTTCACCAGGGAGTTCATCTCAGTGTCGGTCAATTCAGTTCCTGTCAATTGGCAATGTTCAACTTTGACTGATTGGCTGGATATCAATTGCTGCAGCTGCCGGCTGCTATTGACACCTTCAACATGTGCTTGCTAAGGGTACACAATGAGAAACAAAATTCACGAGTACAGGAAAACGAGGAAATAAATTCTGGACATTTAAGAAAACTGTTCCACCACTTGTTACATGTGTGTGTGTGTGCACATCCTACTTTTGAAACCAAACTGTCCAAAATTTACACACGTCCTTTCAATGTTTTCTCCCAACGGACTGGCCCAGGGACATCATGTGTAATCCGGACCCTTCTTCGGGCATTTTTGTGTAAAGGAATGTTTTCCGATTTGTTCTGCGACTAACGGCCGTTTGAAATTTGGAGTGGCGAACCGAGCGGCGATGGTTTCCTTCTTTTTTGGCCCGCGCCTTCAGTGGTTTGTTTTTGTCACGCCTATGGGAAACAATTATTTCGAGGGGCACACTTGATGTTGTCTCTTGGTCCTTTCGCAGGCCATGGTGTCGTCTACTTGTTGATTCTTTGGAGCGTTTTCCGTGCCAAAGTAGCTACATCCACAACTGAACGACACAAAATGTCGTGGTGTCGTGGGTCAAACCCCAATCGCTCGGCAACCGCTCGTTTCAGGATTTAACTCGCAGCAAAACCATCAAAACCGATAAATCTGAGACGTATTGCAAATGTCATACGAACAAATGTTTATACACTGAAAGTTCTGGAAGGTGGTGTCGAGAAAGACCCATTCCCTTGTTTTTCTTCGCATTGTAAGTTGGTTGCCGACATTGCCGGCTGATTTCCTGACTATTTTTTGCAAAGTCTTGTTTCAGCGGCGTCAAATACCTTTGACTTGGCACAGGTTCTTGTTGATCGGTTAATGAAGGTTGTTGAAAACAGAATTGGGCTATAAAGATCTGGGCCGCCGACTCCAACACAATCGCGAACAAAATGCTAAAACATAAAGTTTGGGGCTGGGGTCCGGTTAGCATACCGTTAGGAACGTGATGTATGGGCAGTCAAGGGTTCTGTGGATTGTCCCCCGCACAGTCGTGATCACCACCCCTACTTTCAAACCATGAGCAATGCTGCATCATGTTGCCGTGTCTTTCCGCAGCATCTTCCCATAGTTCCCATGTTTGTTCTGTGTTTTTTTCTGTGTTTGTTCTGTGTTTGTGTGGTTTTTGTGGGTGCCCGTGGACCCCAAAATAATTCCAATCCAGAGCCCACGAACTAGCAATACAAAATTACGTAACATTTTTTTTTTCCCCATGTGCCCTTCATTGCACACGAATAACATTCCGTAACATACAGTTGTTTGGATGTTTTTGGAAGTGTGAATTTCCGGATTTCTTCCTTTTGCTTTGATAGACACATACATCTTGCGAGTTTGTGGAACGAGTCTTCGACTTCAACTGACAGCATTAGAACATGTTTGCGATACCTACTGTGACAGGTTTTAAGACGTCAGGGTATTCCAATATCATACCTTGACGATCTAAAAATCAAATATAACCCCCTATTAGCAGAAATGATCTTACAGGAGGCTGGTCAATTTTAGCTGCATTAGATTTGAAACCCGGAAGGAGGTGGTCAAAACAATTTCTTTCCCTGTATATAAAGGTGATCATCTTGGTATTCAGGAGTTCTGTGGATTGAATTGTCTGCGCAACAGCAAGAGTTCTCTGGGCTGAAGCATTTGCTACAAGTTTCTGCGGGTTGTAGCATTGGAGCACATTTGGAGGACTGAAAATATTGAACATCTTGAACGTCCAAACAATGCAGCGCTCACCATTGATGCTGTGATACCTTATGAAATTCTGGTCTCATGCCGCCCTTGCGCAGCATGATTGGAGCGGACGACTCGGAATTACTGGCTTCGCAATCGTTGGTCACCAATCTACGAATTGATTCGACTGGCTGAAGGTGCACGTCCAAGATGCTTTTGGGGAAGTGCGGATTCTGCATGTTCTCCATGTGGAATAGGGATGGCCAATGGTTGCAGAAAATTGAATTGCAGAATTTGATCACCTCGTTTTGAAAAGTGAAAAAGAGCCATTGCTTACGCTCAACATGGCTCAAGCTTGTTGTCAGGAAATGACTGCGCTTGGAAAGGGAAGCCTTGGTGGCCAGATTTCAATTCAAGCCAACTCAAGCCAACTGGTTGGGGGGGGATCGTTTCCGTCCCAAGGGCGCGCAGAATACTACACTTAACCATACATAAATTGCAGCATTTCGGGATTGAACTGTTTTCGGGCTTTTGGATTCAGTCTGTGTATTGCAGCATGTGGGGGCTATTGAACTATGTGCTTCTAATCGCACCAGCGAAGTACGACATGGAATGGGAGCCAACGCTGTGATCTTGTAGCTTTTCGGCATTCATGTGTCCTGTGGATTGAACGGTCTGCAAGTTGAAGCATAGCATGGAAGTCTTTTCGGGTCTTTATAGTCAAGAGTGCGAAAAACATGCTTGTTTGAATTTGCCTGGAAATGCAAATGTCTTGGAGTTTGAGGGCTTTGTGGATGGCCTTGGCTACAAGATTCTGAAGGTTACAGGATGCAGTTTACAGGGCTGGAGCATTCAATCGTTTTGGGGTTCATGGGAAGGTGCGTAGTGTCTTGGATTAAAGGTAGGGAACAGCACCTCGGCAGCCAAAGGTTCTCTGCATTGAAGAGTCTTGGACACATGGTCATTGACCCGGGTCTCCGCGTTCAGTCCTGGGTGGAATGCCCTGTGAACTCGGCAAACTCTAAAGTCTCCACGTGGCAAGAATTCTGTGGAGTGGTGTGCCCCAGTTGGAAATGAATGTAAATTTTACAAATGACAATTTTCTCCCTCCTGTAGCGCTTGAATGTGGTAGTTTTGGGCGATACAGCTATGACCTGACCTTGACTCGAAGAAACGGTGGACGTAATACCTGTCAAAATATGGAATCCAGCAACTGCAATTTCAGACCTGCTTTGCTGCCAGCAATACAAGAATTCCTGCAGTGAATATAGAGCATATCCTGAAAAATGTAATCGAGTACAAGTCAAAAGACAATGTTCCTAATAAATTTGCGGAGTGTCTCATCTTCCAACGTTGGGATATAACGTGGTCCGATACCTTTAGTAGGTGGCTGAGTGCCTCCATTGCTTTTTCTGGATACAGTAGGTGATCAATGTCATTCTCGGACCGAGTGCGAGCGCGCGAGAGGGAGAGAGGGGATGAGGGAGAGAAGAGGGAGAGAAGAGAGAGAGAAGAGGGAGAGAAGAGGCATAGAAGAGGGAGAGAAGATGGACAGAAATGGAGAGGAAAACACTGAGAAAAACAAAGCGGGAGAATACAGAGAATTACGATAACATGGTTCCAATGAATGTTGCAAGACAGGAATCTACAACAATGAAACTGACACTGCAAAGTTCATACATATTCACCCCAAGCGCCCCATGGAGAAAGAATCGAATCAATCAGAATAAATAATGGAAGACAAGTCGGGCTTGGCAGACAATCAAACAGTTTCCTTCATATCCATTGGAGAATCCATGAATGCGCCACACCTGCAAAGGAACGTTCACTACAAACTTAAGCAGACACACACACACACACAGAGGGGGAAAAATGTGTATACATACAAATATGTACGTATGTATATGTATATCGCAATATATATATATATACATGTAGCAGATAAATACTGTGCATATTATGTATATATATATACATGTAGCAGACTTCCCCATGGCCAGCATTGTGTCGGATGAATTTTCCGGGGATGTCTGCCAATATCAACAAGCTCTGTTCAGCATACTCTGAATGTTGTCAAACCACAAGGGTTGCATGAAAACAACTGGCAGCTGAGTGTCTTAGAGCACGCAAACACAAAAAATATGAATTGAATCATGCAGTACACTGTACACCAAGTTGTTTCACCCATCTTAAAAAATGGATCTGCACCAGGTTGTTTGAAACTCAAATTAGTCCCAGCAGATCCGAATACGCATGTCAGGGGGTCCATGCTCGGTGTCTAGTTAGCAGAGGGAAACATGAATGCGTTCCCTCCAGAATTCGCTGCTTCACAACATGTGCGTGTCAACGAAGGCGTGAGTGATAGAGTCAACACACGATGGTGCCATGTATTGGCTTCATCATCAGTTCAGACTCAATCCTACCCGGTCCTACCCGTTTCTACCCAACAACAGGTTGCGTCATTCACAAAAAGTTGTACCCTCCTGTTCAAAATTCTGACTGTGGAACTGGTTCTGCAACCTCTATGCTACTGCAGTACTTTCCAAGGCGGAAGGTGAAGGTTCCCCAATTCTTCTCTGCCTTCTGATCGTTTAGACATCTCTTGTTGTTTTATTGGTTTAGGTGGCTAGCCATGTTTTGGATTGGGCTTTTCACGAAGTGTCTGCGCTTGTCGCTGCTTCTGTTGCTGCGCATGTTCTAACGCAGTTTTCAAAGAAGGCATGTGAAATGCACTCTTTGTGCACACACCTGCAGTGCAAAAAGTGCCGTTGCGAATTGTGAAGATGTGACTTTTTCTTGTGCTTCACAATCGCTCCTGATTCTTATTCTTAATCATTTCATATCATTGGTTAATCATCTGATTATGTGGCGGCAGATGAAGTCTTCCTCGCGATCTGAATATTGGGTGAGCCTTGCCTCAAGAGGTAAACGCAATACTCTGCAGATCTTTGCGGGACACCGTTGAAAAAGTTTCGCTACTTCTCGATGCCATGGATTCTTCGCAACATTGTCATGTTCTGTTGCAGCTACGTCCGTCAGGTTTCTCAACCCCTGCAGAAATTTGGTACCAATTCTGTGCTGTGTTTCTTCAATACGCCTTTGATCAGCGTGACCCTAAAAAAAGTCAAAAAGTGCATCTCGCCATGCAAGGGGAATATAATTTACATAAATAAAACAATTTGCAGATGTTGTGCAGCCATTTGCAAAGGAAACTGCAAAGCATCCATTTGTGAACGACTTATCATGGTCTGACTCTTTCTTCCTCATGAACGCAGTGGCTGAGTATGCACTGGTACACGGGTTACGCATTATATTTTGCGAATGCTGTCACATTTGCATACACTTGGAGCACTGTTTCTGCTTTGGTGATGTCACCATGATGTCTCTGGCAGACTTGTCGCAAGCTTGATAGATTTACTCCCGCGACATCTTGTTTGTCAAGCGAGGTTCTAGTGGCGGATTTTGCCGTGGTCGCAATACTTTTGAGAGGTTGCTGTCGGATGCAAATTTTGACGGCAGGCACAATGGCTTGGGGACGATCGTCGAAGCTCTTCAACGAGTGGCAAACGCAGGCACATGCCGGATGGCCATGAGACACAGGGACGTACAACAAACACGCGGGACAACATGTGACAACGTTGGCACTGCCGCAGCACCCAGACTTCTCCTGTTTCTGTGCCATTTGCAGTCCGATCTACGAGTCTGCACACGCACTGCATTCTCTGAGAACGTGCCCAAACCAGCACGACTCAGCACGCTCAGGGTCCTTTGTCGCCATCACTGGCGAGAACTCGTTGCAATCACCTGCTACAAGGTTGCCATATTCACTGTACAATCGCCACGGCCCCCCTCAGGTGCCATGGAGCATGATTTGCTCGCGACCTCCAATTGGAATAGTGGAAACACATGGAAACATATGGAAAAACATGGGAACATATGGAAACAATGGCATGGTGGGCAATTGGCTTCTCAATGTTTCTCATGGTCTCTCACCAGATTGTTGCACTGTTGAGGTGCCAAAGTTTTCCTAGGATTCGGGGTCACCACACACAAAGATCAAAGATCTGTTCTCACGCCTTCTGGCTGTCCTTGAACACAGTCAGGCCATGAGCACTCTTCATGTCCACCTGCGAACGTCTTCTTTTCCTTCTGTCTTTACTGTCCTTACTGTCCTTGCAGTGAATCTTTGCGGGAGAAATGGAAGGCATGGGCAGACATGGAGACAAGACACAGACCTCCAAATGATGACTCAGCGTCGCCTTTGCAGTGACAGGTGGTGTGAACAGCACATGGATTCATATGATTCATGCTTCATCTGCCAATCTGCTGCAGGTCTATAAAGGTGTCTACAAACAAGTCTATTTCATTCTATCTCTACAGAGCCAATGACACAGAAGCACGGAACTGAGTCAGGTTGTCTCAAGGAATGCAAGCAGCACGCTTTTGAAGCAATGGCATATATTCCCAAGTCAATGGCGAGGATGTTGGTTCAGTATGGATGGACTGCCAAAGATCCATCGTTTCAGCACTTTGCATTTCCCAGGGTCTGAGCTGCCAAAGGGCTTCACAAAGGTCCTCAGGAAGCTCACAGATGGTGCTCTGTTTTTCGCCATCCGAATCTTTAAAGCCAATACTGAAACGATGCAAGAAGTTTCGCTCGCACCATTGCTGATCCTCCAAAAAAGTTTGCTCTGTCGTGTATCTTCCATCAGTTACAGTTGGGTGTCCAATATGAGCCATGTGAACTCGGATTTGATGCCGACGCCCAGAACCGATTCTTATGGCTGCCAGGGATAGGCTCCCACCCTGTCCGGTAGCTGCCCACCCTCCCACCCGCAGCGCACTCAAGGAGGGTTTTCCTTGTTTCTTTAAGTTCTTTAAATCCTTTCCCTGTTTCTCATCGCCGTAGCCGTCTTTCACAACACGTTGCCGACCTGACCAACTGGTCAAGGCTTCCTTGGCGAGGCGCACTGCCACGACTTTCCGCTCGGCTAAACCGTGTAGAAGTACTAAATAGTCTCGGAGAATCTCCCCACGATGTAGTTGCATTAGAAGGTCAAAGTATGCGTTGTACTTCTTTGCCACCAAAATAAGTCCAGAAGATGGCACGTCCAACCGATGCAGAAAACCGTTTTTACATCTTACATCCGCTAAAATTGGATATTTTGCTGTTGCATTTGTTGCATAGCTAGATGCCATAAAGTGCGAAAGCATTTCGCGAGTAGCATGAGTTCTCTCAATGAAGTCTTCCTCTGTGCCCTCAGTATCGACTTGCCACCCTGGTGGCTTCAGAAGAACACAACGATCCTCGCCTTCCCAAAGCACTTTGGGCGATCCAAAGGAGTCAGATTTGTTCGAAAAGAGTTCAGATAGTTCAGATTTCTCAAGTGGTTTCTGAGAATTCTGTCTCCTCTCTTGCACTTCCAGAGCACGCAGGCCACGACGTCGATCCAAATCCGATCCCACACGGGGCAGGGCATGTGTTGACCACGATATACACGGGTGGTGAAACGAGATGTCATTGAAAGACTTGACGATTTGTGCTATGTCTACTGCCCAAGCTAGGGCATCATCGGAACCCTGACAATCATCCCACTTCATCAAGACCAACCGATCGCCAACTGCCTGAAAGAAAGCATCGCACTCAACATTCTGGTTCGTCAGGGCCCACACTAGATTTGCCAAGCCTTGCGAAGAAAACTGAGGGATGCAATCTTGAGCTTCCTTGGCAATCTTCACCATAGTGGTGTGGCCATCGACACCATCGACTCCATCGACAATGCTGACTGTAGCGAAGGCCCAAGCAAGGTTGGACAACTGCTGTGCCGTGGCATCGTGGAGATGGCAGTCGAGCTGTTTTTGTAAACGATGGAAGACTTCGAGATCATCCTGCTGCAATTTTGCAAGGGCCCAGGAAGCATTTGCCAAATCCAAAATACCAAATTGGCTGGTGGTTTGCCAATCCATTTTCACCGTCAAGGTGTTCAGCACCTCTTGTTGGTGAAATGCCAAGGTTGCTGCTGACCAGAGGAGATTGCAGAGTTCCTGACGCCAAACTTCGAACTGACATGACTTGGCCCACATGGCAGTTGATATCCCAAGGTTCTCCTAAATTTCAGTCCACCGTTTTTGTTTGTTTTGTTTCCCTGCGCTTAGAAGCTTCTAAGGCCCATTCAGTCTGCTGTATCATCAGCACTTCTCATTACTGACAATAGCACGACAGTTTGAGCAAGTTTTGTGCGATCAATGCCCAATATAGCGCAATCCAACATAAAATCCACGCTGACGCTATGGTAGTTCCAGCTAGGGCCAAAGAAACAGTGGAACTTGCTGACAACATGAATAAAAAATCATGTCTACACATAGATCTTTACATGTATGTATTTTATGATTACATTATCTTCTCGAGTACATATACATACCGTATATATTATTCATTATAATATATATATATATATGCATGTATTACTGTATACTGTACTCGCTCTGTCTCCCCTTGAGCATGATGTGCAACTTGAAGAGAATTTGTCTCAGGCCCATACAACAGGAATCACGAGGGTAGAAGTGCCAACAACTACAGTCCGTGTACTGGCTAGCATTGGAGTCCAAAAGCCGTCACCAATCAGCAAATGGGCTCAACATCACTGGTCGCATACTACTCTACATATCTCTACATGATATGACAGAGCAGCAGCAGGAGCCAGCAACAACCATGATCAATTCTGCAAGCTCTACACCTATGCAGTTTGATGCGTCGTTTGAGTTTGCCTATGTTTGCCGGAGGTGCTTTCCCCTGACCAAAGTAGAATAGATCTCATGAATTTGAACAATTTCATGAAATCGGCTCGCCCAAATGCAATCCACTGGTATGAGTTGCCAGGACTGACTTCATCGGAGACATATACATTATACATCCATGAAATTCATTGAAATTCCATGATCTCAGCTACGGCTACGGCTTTGGCTCCTGAGGCTTCATCCTCCTGGTGCTGGCTTCCTTTGTGAGGTGCATGGCCAAGCGGGTGCTGGCGCTCGTACCACTCTGTGCCAAGGCCCAAACAAGACTGGCCAACTCCAAAGGCTTCAACTCCTCCGCTCGTTGCAGTGCCAGCGCGGCCAAACGCATCACCACCGACGGATCCGACGCATCCGACGCGCTCCGCATCTTCGCAAAGGCCCAAGCGAAGTTGGCCAAATGTTGCGCGCGCAAACCCGAAGCAACCGTCGACTCAGGTGAAATTCGTTTCAACACCTCTTCAGAGGCTGCAGAGATCAGTTTGGGCTCCACAATCTGTAGCTTGGCATAAGACCAAAGTAGCATGGCCAGTTCTTGATGTTTGAACCTCTCCAACCCTCTCACTGCTGTTTCAGATACAGCGGAAAAGAGCGGACTTGCAGTGGCGAAGGGCACCTGTTGAGTTGCAAAGGCCCAGGTCATGTTTGAGAGCTCGCTGATTTTGAAGAGTTTGACATGGCAACAGGCATGGAAACTGATCGATTCCATCAACCCCTCCTCCTTGAAGCGAAGCTTCGCAAACGACCAGGCCAACATTGCAAGGCCTAGTTGTGGATGCAACCGTGCTTGTCGTGTGCGCTGTGCCAGGGACGACAAGATCTGACCATCATGTATGGTCGCTGTTGCTAAGGACCAAACCAGTCGTGACAAATGAGCAGATTCAAATCGCTGCATCTCTGCCACGGACCTCTGCAACAATCGCTGCAGCACACACGAACCACGATCCCCGAGTTTGACCAAAGCCCACAGACCATAGGACAGCAGTTCAGGAAGCTGCTCGATCTCACTAGGCTCACGGGGCTCACAAAGCTCCATTGCAGTTAAGCTCCTCTCCAATGCTTGGCAGAAGACGTCGAGTCTCTCCGCAGAGAGCTTCCGTTTCTGCAAAGCTTGCGCATTGGCTGCTGCGATCAAAGCTGTGACACAAGCATCCAAAGGCAACGGTGGCCCCAACGAATGAAATGAAGCAAGGACTTTCTCCAAGGCGTCCAGAAGCTTGGCAGCCGCCTGCCAAGTCATAGTTTCCCTTCGCAGCATCCGTAGCTTCTCTAGCTGGGCGATGATACTGCGAGAGTCGTGACGCCGAGTCAAAGATGTCAAAGACGCCAAAGCCAAAATTACATCCTCAAGCGATTCCCTTTGCGATTTCGAAGATTTCGATGCAGATGCTCTCTGGGTCGCTGCCAGCATCACAGCAGCAGTGGCCGGCAACGGTACAACATTCTTTGGCACTCTGGACGGAATGCGCCATTTGGCAGCATGATGAGTATGGCCAATAGGCGCCGGTGCGAGGCACACCACCCCCTGCACCATGGGAAAGGCGGCAAAGCATTGCCCCGAAACAACGTCCAAGTTGTCCAAGTTTCTTTCAACAAGAGGACTCGTCTAAAGAAATGCAAGTCGTGGTCAAAAAAGCATCGATCCCTTTACTTGGGATTCTTAACGCTCGGCATGTAGATCCTTCAAACACACGGGTACAGCAATATACCAACAGGGGGAAACACACCCGGTCTTGACACTTGGACATGTGGTGTCACCAACAGGTCTTCCGTTCAAGTGAATAAAGTTCATTCTCTGAGGTCAATCAAGTTGATGAAACTCTGCTTTGGCTGCACCGTCTCATGTTTTTTTGAGAATTCGAACCTACAGGCACCAGGTGCCTTGTCTTTCGCAGCCATGAAGCATTGACGGCATACAGTGATCACAATGCTTGAACGTTGAGTAGGCTTGTGACGAAGCCTTGCGACATCTTGTGACTTAACTAGTACATCACCGTGGTGTGTTTCCTGGTGATGTCCGCCAGCTGTTGGCAGGCCATGCTGGGCTCCAAACTAGCATCTGACTCAGCAGCCAGATTCCAAGCGAAGTTCCTGGGCCTCGAAGACTAGCGGTGACTAGCTCTAAGAGCTTAAGCCATGGTGACCTCTAAGAGCAAGCTGCAGCAAGCTTGAAGACAAGCCTTGAAGAGCTGTGAGTAGCTCTAAGTCCAGTTCTTCACAGTTCTGCTTTCTGCATTTCCTGTGCAAAAGCTGTAAAACTGAGACTCAAACGTCCTTTTGAGTTCGTGACTTCCACTTTCAAACGGGGACCTGGCAGAGCAGCAGCCAGAGAAACTGGAGGCAAAACTGCTCAAAACCAGACTTCATCAAATGTCCAGATATGGTTTGCTTTCAATGTTTACATGTTAACGTTTGTTTGTAAGATCATTTAAGCAAGAATGTGGGACACGACCGAATCCTTCTCCTGATCCTCTGTACTTGATGTTTCTGCAGAATCCTGCCCACTTCCAAGTGCAAGCAGAGGAATTTGCATTATTCTCTTCCCAATAGAATTTGGCACTTGCACAATTCACTAAAAATGTTGCCATGTCACTCGAGAGTTCCTGCCTTGTCACAACCTGGCGTTGCGTTGCGTGGCACCGAGCAACTTGAAGAACAGTCAGAACAGTCAGAACAGTCAGAACAGTCAGAACAGTCAGAACAGTCAGAACAGTCAGAACAGTCAGAACAGTGGTGCCCTCCGCGCAGTTCACGTGCTTTTGGATCAAGGATCCACAGCGCTGAGGGAGTTCCAGGATGTTCCAGTTGTGTTCGATCGGATGTTCCATCACTTCGGTCTCAGGATTGAACATTGCATCCAATGATGTTCGCAAGCAGCAGCAGCCGTAAGCCTGCCATGGAACTTCTCTTACATTTGGGTTCACCCTGTGCCTTCCAAAAAAAGAAACGTGAAAATACAAGGTGCGGTTCAGCGTTGGGCATAGACAGAGGGTTTGCACTCAAGCAGTTTGCTGTGGTTTGTCCACCAATAGCCAATAGCTGAGTCTTGTCACAACAACTGTAATGGTCAAACATACCATTCACCGTAATTGCACAGAATTGCATTGATATGTGTTTCAGGATGTTTCCTTTTCTGGTGCAACTCAAAACTTCAGTTCCACACTTTCACAAACCGATCCAAGGCACCATCCTGACACGCCAAAAAAACAAATGGGATCTAAGTAAACGAAGTAAACCCAAGTTACACACGTGTATGTATATGTACTGTCTGTATATAGTATCTATTCATTTATCTAATATGTATTAGTAACTATTAGTATGTACCTATGCATATGTTGGAACTTCAAGACGGAGCAGCCGAAGCGCCTCCGAGAAGGCTCAACGCAAAGTAGACCTCGCACTAGGCTTCGAGCCGCATTGGGTGCCTGCAAGGTGCTGCAGACCAAGTTTTGAAATTAAACAAACTGAGAAAAAAAAAACAACATCTAGTCACTCTGTATGTATATACACTCTTATATTATCTTTTATTTCATTATATAGAATTATATAGATACATTTCATATTTCTATTCACATGTGGTGTCCGTTTTGAAATCCTGAGATTTCATTCAGAGAATGGATTGGAATAATTTGTTTTACAATGCGACCATGACACGACGCATGTCTTGACATGGCCAGATTCAATTTTGAAAGCCAACAATACAGTGGATGCTTTATGGCACAACCTCCTGCTTTGTCTGCAAGTTTTGCCTACTTTGGGTCAGAAGTTCTGCCAAAGATAAGAATGTCCGCTCACGATACCTACCAGTATCTTTCTGTTCATTCAGAGCCTGAAAAAGTTGTGACAGTGGGAATGCTGCTTAATATCACATATGCCTGTGATCGATTTAGGCCTGATTCGTTCGGAAACAATAGCTGTCAATCCCTCTCCACAGAATTCCTCTCAAGATGCGCGGTACAAGACTGAGATGGTCTGACGAATGTTCTGAAGAAGTTATGAAAGGTTCAGTTTCTACCAGAGTTTACTCTCTATTGAATCGTCATATCTGCCTGAAGCCATCGAACTCCACGAAATAGGCATTCGCCCATCAGCACCTTGGTGTTTTAGAGTTTTTTTCAAAGGCTAACGGCTAAAGGTTTTGCTCAGACTATGTGAGATTATGGGCAAATGATGGTAAACATGTACAATTCGCTTGTCAGA
The DNA here is from genome assembly GCA_003297045.1 of Symbiodinium sp. clade C Y103. Classification (NCBI taxonomy): domain Eukaryota; class Dinophyceae; order Suessiales; family Symbiodiniaceae; genus Cladocopium; species Cladocopium sp. clade C. The sequence continues at coordinate 521,771 of BGPT01000010.1, forward strand.
TTGGATGTCAGATTGGCAAATCGCTTTTCTACATCCAGGTGAAGGCACCGAGCCCGCCAAGCTGTTGTGCGTTCCACAGTCTGTTCTTCGTTTTCAGTTTCAACTCGGCTGTCTCGTCGCTTTTTTCAACCGTCGGTTTCTTCCTCTCTGTGGATCTGGCAGGGTCTTGATGCATTGAGCGTAGCATCGTCACATCGGAAGTCTGTGCAAAGCTCAAAGGATAGACTCGGATAGACTGCACTCAGTCGTACAAAGCTGACCCGTGACACACCCTCAGCCTGGAAAGGCAAATGACCAGAAACCAATAGAAAAATGACGATGCCGCAACCTCTGCGCAGTGAATGGGAATTGCAAAAACGTATCATACCAAGATTCACAAACCGTTCAAACCATTTGCAAATGCTGCAATTGTCTGTGGCTTCTGAGGTGCAAACTCCACAAATCACATGACTTGTTGTAGAAGCTCTTGAAGACCTAAACGAATGATAACGAATGAGGATGTATTAGGATAGATTCACACTCAAAATACTCAAAATGATTGGTATTGATTGGTCAATGTCTGGAACGGCACACATTTCTGCCTCTGGTGCGGCATAAAGTAAGGTTCCGGTGACACTGTGTGCCTGCACATAGTCTCATGGAGAAGCCAGGGGTAGAACACATCCAAGAAAAGTGCAACGAAACCAATGGGTAGAATGAAACCGAAAAGCCAAATGAAAGATTCATAAAACATCATAAGACCCTAATGAAACATCTGAGAACCCTAAATTTGGAATCCAAATCAAACCACAACTTGACGTATGGCTGCGCCTTTGGTGTTTCATCGGCAACCTTTGCCCCTCCGAAGTCCAGCAACTGGCGAGTGATTGAATCTATGCAGTGGAGTCTATGCACACATGGACCTTCAACTGTGCTTCACTGTGCTCCACTACGACCAGTTCCGTCCAGTTACTACCCACAACTGCTATAGCTGTCCTGCAGGGTTGTTGCGGCGCTGTCTTTGAAGCGAAAGTTCTCTGGTTTGATGTCTCTGTGCATAAGGCCTTGGTTCTGACATTCTAACCGGTTCCAACATGTTCTAACCAATTTCGAACCCAAACCATATTCTCAGGAGGGCCGATGCAAAATCTTCACCATCCTTCAGCGGCATTCGTTCGAAAGAGTATTGTTGCAGTAACTCCGCATAGTCCTGTGCACTTCACATCGCAGTAGCCCGAACCACAAACAGGAAGAAAGCCAAGTGGAAGCACGGCTTTGCTGGCTATGTTAGCATCGTAGTTGTTCGTTGCCTACATAAGTAGCAGCCACAAGTGGGACGGATCAAAGGCATGTGACAGGTGGACAGGAGGAGACAAGTGTGACACCTCCGACCCGCGATCGTATGATCCACAGCAGCATGACATGATCCACAGTGATCCACAGCACCAGTTGCCGACGCTATAGATTTTCACACTGATTTGATGGTGGACTTGACAACATCTCACTGTCTCGCAACATGGCGAACCCCAAAAGCAGCAAGGTGGCGTGTGCGGCTAAGTTTTGAGGCACGGTCGGAGTGCCCAGAGAAAGCACGAAGTGTGGCGCAAGCCAATTTGACTGTAAGCACGCCATAGCTCATGTACAAAGCTGCCATGTGTTTTGAATATTGACTATGTATTGTGACCATATTGCCAATGTGTCACTGACTTGGTGTCTCACATTCTAAGGGTTAGGTCCCGGGCAGTAGTATGCAGATTGTGGATGTTTCTTACATGTCAAAAAACGTGCACTGGAAAGATATGATGAGAGTGCTTTGGGCGTCTTTTGGCTTTATTCTGAGGCTCCAGACCTTTGGAGTGAACTGCTCCTATTGCCAATAGCATCATCCTGCACCCAGCTGTGTAGATTCTCAAAGGGATCCCTTCCGTGCTAAGACCTTAAACTTCCTTAAACAATGTACTGAGAGGTAGTGATAGATTGAGAGATGGTCAGATATAGTGAAAGTAATGTGAGAGTACAGCAAATGTGTTCAAACAAAAAACGCCCTGGATCCTGGATCCTGATTCTCTGTTCTTGTGACACATCTACTACTGATCTACTGAATCTACTGACAACGCACTGTGGTTGTTTCTGCTACAGTTTTATGGACACTAGAGAACTGCCTTCCCGACTTTGCTGATCCTCGAGGCCAAACAAACACATTGCAAGCTTGTGTTGTTATCAGGCAACTCTGTGAACGAAGGATTTGTCACAAAAAGTGGACCGCTCTCACAGAGACAGAAAGGAAACAGTACGACAGAACGGTATGAGTCTCAAGTGAGTCTCAAGTGAGTCTTCGAGCATCCAACAAACATCTGGCACCATCCCCTGAATTTTCCAGAATCTGTAACATATCTGAGCCCCACAACGAAAAAGTTGTGATGTGGGGATCCAAACAAATTTTGCCAGAAAATAAATCCCCAGATCATCCAGTCAGCACGGCGGTTCTGTTGGTTCATGACATTATGTCAAGTTGCTATTCTCATCACTCTAGGCACTCACTTTCTTGGTCACTCACTTTTTTGCAGGTTCTCTGTGCTTGTGCAACACCCTGCGACTGCTGCCGTTGCATTTGTACGGAAACTCCCATGTGAAATGTTTGTTGCAGCAGATCGAATTGGTCTAAGGGACACTGCCATACAAACTCCTATGAGCACTGGGAAAGTGTAGTCGGGTGAAGTTTGGTGTAGTAACACGGATGTAATTGGTATAATCCGGGCTTCCATTCGGCTTTCCGGCGAAGCGCCGAAGACTTCCTCCATTTGTCGCACCTGATGGAGCTCTGCTGGATTGCCTTTGCTTTCCCTGTCCACCGCCTTGCAAAGTTATCTTCATAATCCGTGCTTGTGCGTGGTACTGAGAATTAATTCCTTCTCCGGGGCTTCTGCGGAAATCACCTTGTACTGGCTATGAGACGGTTCTAGGACATTTGAAGCGGTTTCACCAGTACCCGTTTACTTTCCGTGGCGGTGCTGGCGATTCCGTGAGGGTCTCATCGGTCTGTTTTTGGCACGTAACTTTGCAATTGCTGAGGGAAGGTGCCGTTGAGTTTGTCAAGCTGAGTCAAGCTCTTGGCCCAGAGGCAAACATATCTCACCAAGGGCCCACGTTGCAATAGCTTCTCTAAGATGTTCCACGAAACTGCCCCAGAAAACCACAAGAGTGATTTAGAAGATTTTAGAAGAACGACTTTGTAAATGTTGCAAAAAGGCACCATGCAACTGTGTTCCACATGAGTGTCTGAGGATCTGCAAAAGTGGTACAGAGCTTTCTGCAAATGTGTGCTATGTGTGGTACAACTATTTGTGCAGTGTGCAAAAGTCTTGTGCAAGAAGCATCCAACAAGAGCATTCTGCAAGGTTGTCCACGAGAGCGGCCAGCGTAAGTGTGCAAAATGTACAGAAACAATTCTGCAAGATTCTGTTCGTAAGTTGTACAAGGGAGGTTTCAAGGAGTGTTGCTCAAAAGCGCTGCGCAGCATCTTTGCGGAAGAACTTTGCACTTCTTCAGCCAACTCACACGACAAATCTTTGTTATCATATATCGACATGTGTTCGTGTTCTCGTCGGCTAGCTCTATCATTCGTTGGCTCTCGCAGGGGTTGGATAACAAGCACTGTTGCAAATTAGCAGTAGCATCCGCCAAAAAACAGAGACTGCACAAAATCCAACCAGCGCAGCTTTCAAATAGAGTGGTCATGGTACTCTTATCAGTGCCCTCTCAAATAGATTCAAAAACATTCCCACGGACATACAGCATAAGTATAATGTATACGGTATACTGGTTACATACTGGCATATTTACCAGCAACCTGCTCGCCCGGACGTATCGACCTAGATTTCCCAGCCTGGATATTTCCTTGACAGTTTGCATTGAAAGATCCCCAGAAGCCTGCCAAGAACTGCAAACGCAGCCAACAAATTTCGTTCTTGTGACCTTGCCAAAGTCAGCAATCTATCACGCAATAAGTTGGCTCACACTGGACATCACTGTACACGTCATTTTTTCCATGTGGTGGAAATGGCAATTGTGGAAATTGTTGAAATTGAAATTCATTACACTAGCTGCCGCAGCTTTGCATTGTAATTTGCCTCCATGTGTTCCATCAGGTCCGGCCCCTGACATCTGCTCATGACGATGTACCTAGAGAGGGATTCCACCGGCAAGGCAGTGACGGTCATCCTTCCACATCATCAACATGTACACTTCATGAACACTTCATGAATACACCAAAACAACACTGCGGGGGGATGTCTTTTGAGTTTTGCGGAAATGAGTTTTTTGAGACTGGATGCGATTTGATATGTAGATTAGATGGGTAGCCAAAGTTCGGGAAAGCAAACCTTGAAAAAAGGCAGAAAATAAAAACGCTGAAAGCTGCTGAGGTCACAAAGCTTGGGATGTCTGAAAGAACTGGTAGTAGCTAACGATGTTCGGATGATCCAAGCTGTTCAGAAGTCTGCGACAGCTCGCGGCTTTCTGCTGCGTCATGATGTGTCATGATGTGCCATGTGTCCTGTATGATTTTGCATGGCTCTGTGTGTGTGTGTGTGTCTGTCTTCAACAAAGACCTGACCGGTCCTTCCGGCGCGAAATTGTCATGAAATACAATCATTCTGGAGTTCATCACAGCATCAATAAGAAAATGATGGAACGTGACGTGTGAATAGATCTGAATAGATCTGAAGGTGTTCAAATGTGAGTTTCTGAGTTGTTTTTCATTTTTTCATTGGCCTCCGCAGCTCCAACTTCTCTTCTTTGGGAAGTTTGGCCGCCTCGGCAACACGCCACGCACAACGCAGGAGCCAAAATATTTCCTTCTGCTGCCCGATGGGTTTGCCAAGCTAGCGCCCCACTCGGTTCTTTCTTGAGCCAAACATATCGAGAAGCACGGTTTTGTGCTGTGTCAGGTGCTGGAATGCACGAGCTAGGGCCTATGCAAAAAGCCAGCATGGGCCATCCTCTATTAAAATCTTACGGGGTCGGCCGTCACGTCTTCAAGTACCCGGTCAATGGGCATTTCAAATGCTTCATCCGGAAGCCAAGTTGCTCGGAGAAGCACACAAATTTCAGGCCATCGGTCATCCAACCAACACCCACGCACCCATTCGAACAAGCGGTGTGACATTGGGAAGCGTATCGCAGAGCTTCGTTCTGGCCGCCTGGTGGTGGCCCACGTCCACCACCAGGTCCACCATGAGGCATGCCGGGAGGCCCACCCATGAGGATTGCCAGGGAACCGTTACTTGGATCATTTGGAGGTGCACCGCGTCCACCATGACCATTGGGATCGCCTGGAGGTCCACCGCCCCCAGCATGACCATGAGCCGAAGCAGAAGGCCCGAACCAAGGTCCACCCTGATACCCCCCACCACAACCTTGAAGTCCCAGGCTCAGTGCCCCATTTCCCCAACGTACTTGAGCACTACCACTCGGTTGGGCATGGATTCCAAGTTGATGCAGTAGAGAACCAAAATCACCATGGCCTCCACCTCTCCACATCGAAAACCACATGTCCTGTCACCATGAGGAAATTAAATTGAAGAGAGGGATTGGTTCTAGCCATCACCCCCAGCGCATTGTTCACCCCAAGCTCACTGACCGCCAGTTGACGAGGTTGTCGACAAAGACCATCACCGAGAACTCCACCACGAGTCGTCCCCGAACCCATCACCGCCGTGCGCTGCACACACTGGTCCCCCTACTCCAGCAAGAAGTCTGAGCTGCTTGGTTGAGCCCCACAGGCGCAGGACCCGGTTGTTGCCCTTGTCCATGAAGGTCACCTTTTTGAAATCTATTGTTGAAGCTGACCAAACTTCTGGGGCGCTCCCTCTCATGTTTCAGCTGCTGATTCTCCACGGGTAGAGCTCTAGCCATCACCTGCAAACACTGCCTGTAAGCGCCTGGGGTCACCATGTCATCCTTCAAGGACGCAAGCCGCTGTGGATTCAAAGCCGCAACGCCAGAAAGATCACCACCAGAAGCTTCAGAGGAAGACTTGCCAGGGTCTCTTCATCCTTTAACTTTTCGGACCAAACTGGGCTCGCCGCCTCAGGCTTTCAGAGCGCCACCTCAGAGAGTGCCACCGTTGAACTCCTTGGCATTGTTGGGCCCAGCACCACAGGATCACCCACAGGTACGTACCAAGTTCTGGTCGATGGTTCACCGATTTCTCCTCAGAAGGTGGTGTCTCCATCGAGCCCTCTTCAGACGCCATAGCTTCAGCCACGTTTGGGCTCATAACCCTCCTGCTACCCGATGGGTTTACCAAGGGGCCCAAGGGAAATTTACGCGCAGCCTGAAGCAGCTAGCGTCCACTCAGCTCTTTTTCTTGAGCCAAGCATATCGGACTGCCCCTGGCCCTTTCCTGGTGTATGGGACCGTAACGTTCAAACAAGATTTCTTTATGTAACTAAATGTTAATCTCTATCTTTACCTTGAAGTCTAAGATTTCTATCTTTTGCTGCTTTACAGAAAATCCTGGGCAAGGGATGAAAAGGAAAGAAGTAAACTGAAACGTCAGGATAATACCAACAAAAACTACAGGAACATCATCATATAATGCCGACGGTTGAGAAATTTATATATGCGCTTTGAGGTTAAGAAATTTCTATTTTTCGAGGTGAATCAAAACCAAGGTTATGGTTAAGAAAATACGTAGCGAGGGTTAGGCGCGGCCCTCTCCAAGTTATGGATGAGCAAAATATAAAAATAATGTGCACAGGGTCTAGGGATGTCTAGAGCACACACAGCAAGGTATGAAAAAAAAGCAAGGTGCCACAATTTGAGTGGCCTCAGTTCCACCGTTGCTCTGAGGAAGGTACATGTGCAGCGTGACGTCCGCTGGTTGAAACAATTTTCACCTCTGAGCTGACCAAGATGTTTTTTCTTGAACGCATTTCAGGAATGCTCTCCCTGCGTGCTTTAGCATCTCCAGGAACTTTAAGACACCCAACTTGAGAGTTGTCCAGAGCAACGCAGCCCTTCTACGAAGCATGGCAATCTTGCAATGTCTCGCCATGTGTTGCCTATGTTCCACAAAGTAATTGACTCAGAACATTGTACAACTCAGTTGCGCGCACAAAGATCTTCGTTGGAGCTTGATTGACATGTATAGACCTTGGACAGGATCTTCAAGGAGGGCAGAGGCAGCAGGCTCAAGTTGCTCTGAAACCTTTTCATCCTTTCTATGCCAGTTGTCCCTCCCAGAAAGCCTCATTGCTGCTGAAAGCCCTGCGCTTTAAATCTACATCCTGCAATGAATTACGCAAGGGAACTTTGGGCTAAGTCTGTCGAGTTCTCTGCACGATACATGACCTGAATCTGAATGCAAGTGAAAGTGTGAATCCAAGCCCTTGCTCGCATATGTGTATGTAATGACGCATGTGTATGTGTACATAGACATACTATGTACATATATATATATATATACATACACACAAACATGCACTTGTGTGTATATGTACCTGTATATATATATATATAGATAGATACGGTATATAGCTTCAAATACGCATAGACGCGTACTCAAGTGTCATCTACGTTGTCCATCCCTGTCCTGTGTAGTCATTACGGTAATAACATGATGTAATAAGTGTAGTCATCTTTTAAAAAGGAAAACAACAAAGCTAGTAGTGACCTCCAGTGAAGCTGTCTTGTCAACTGTGTGCATTCCCTATGTGCAAAGATCGAGCACGGCCATTCTTTTTTTCATCTGTCTTGTAAGAAGAACAGTTTCGAGAATATGTTTCCACAACTGCGTTTTGGAGACAAATCTGCAAATTCATAATACTTCATAGCAATTTTGTTTTGCAACACTACAAGTCCGGGAAACATCTAGAAGCATTCAACCTCTGTAACTGGACACACAGCCAAGTTGAGGCAAGTGGAGCCAAGCTGCTTTCCCAAAGGTGCCATGTCCAATCAGCTCCCCCAGTCTGAAGCTAGCCTCCCGTGACTATCAAGACTCCAAAGATTAGGAACTTTGCTGGTTTTTGGTCTTTATCTCAAATCTACAAATATTTACACGTACATGTACTCCATGCATCATTTTGGACTAGCCCTAAGGCCCTAAGATGCTTCAGAAAACTTTCAGGTACCCAATTCATAGTACTCTCACTGCATCATACTACATCAGGATTCCCAAACTTCGACGACCAACTCGACAACTGTTCACACTGCCTCAAAGCTTTCTCCGCCTCAGCCAATGCCACCCTCTGGTCCCCAATCTCTCAGTTGCAAAACAGCAGACCATTCCACTCCGTTCCACCCCTTGGAAGCTGTGCAAAGGCTGCAAAGGGGCTCAACAGTACACCACGGTAATTGGGCCAAACCAATCAAGCCAATCAAACACACTGGAGCTTGGAGGCGAAATCGCCATATGTGCTCCCCTTCAGTGCTCGAACAGAGTATGGAACCATCACTCTGCGGCTCTTCGAGGTCCTTCGCCCGCCTCAGAAAGGACGCAAATGTGTGTGTGCGCGCGGGAAATGCATTGTAGATATCACTATATGTACAGTATATATGTATACATGTATATATATATATATATATACATATAGGTACATACGTACATACATGCATATCATTTGTACATATCATGTATTCATGTATATACGTATATTTAGTACTGGATTACATACGTTTTTATACATGTAACAACGTTGCATAATTCGAAACATTTAGCGCATCTATTTGACTCTGCCCGATTCCAAGTTCCTTTCTAGTATGGGACTCTGCTGAATGTGTTCACCTTTATCGAAAATTGGCAATAAAGCACCCTGGATTGACACTGCGAGCAAACCAAAGTAAACGTTTAAGTCCGGCTAGAAGTTTTCTCAAAATTCAACTATTTCACACGCTTCGGAACCAATGCCAGCAACTAGGCCGGCTTATTCTTTTCTTTCTGAGATTCTAGCTGGCCGCAGCAGCAATGCACTTGCGAAACCCCTGCCAGTCATGCCAAAGATGCAGAGCCATCTAAGCTAAAAATGCCAAAAGCATTGAAGCACGCACCAGCCGACTTCAACATTGTCGTATGATATAACTAGCGGCTTTGTAGGTGTTCGTATTGCAATATTTGCGGATAAGAATTGGCTCGAACAGTCGCCGCTTCCTCATCTTCCTAGAGAATACAGTCATGTCCTGGAAAACTCAGATTCGAGCAGCGTTTGTGCAATGCAAATTCAGCCCTTGCAGCCTATTGATTCATCTCATTGAGGTGTCTCATCTCTTTCAGAAGATGAGAAAAATGCAGCAAAGTCAACCGAATCTTCCTGGCCTTCAAATAACCATTTGCCCAGGCCCAAGCCTGCAAAGAAATAATATGAAATAAGTAAAGCAAAGTAAAGTTGAAGTGATTTGAAGTGTAGAGTGCCAAATGTGCCAATGAGTGCCATATAATATTATATATGACTTTCTGAAATTTGGCCCCGCCTTTGGCGCTGGTTGCATTAGATTCACAGCTGCTTTCCTGCCCGTGAAAAATCGCAAAGTGCAATGCATCGATTCACTCTGAAGGTTTTCAAAACCGACATCCCTGTTTGATTTGTCTGGTGATGAGAAATCATTTTCAAAAGCAACGACCCAAAGTGCAAATCACAATATCAATCAAACCAAAAGGGAAAAACGAGTCGGTGAAAAAACTATGAAAAGAGTCAAAAAAATACAGTGCCTGAGACTTTACAATCTCACAAGTCCAGATTGCCGAGGACAAGGTGGCACTTATGTAGTCTTATGTGTTGTCCAGTTTCCTTGATTTTTTTCCACTGTTGTGTTGCCATCTCTCGCCTATCCTATCCTATTCCATCCTATCACTCAAAACGCATCCTGGCTAAATATTAATATAATACAAAGTCACGTAGGAAGGCAATGACAAATAGAATCAAATAGTGTGTTTGACTAAAATAGTCGAAGGCAAAGAACATCAATTGCCTCTAGTACCTTGGATTGTTTTCATTCAGCGTGCAGCCAAACGGTTTGGTTCTGTCATCTGTGGTCATCTGTGGTCACAAACAAAAACAATTACAACGACAACGACAACAACAACAACAACAACAACAACTTGAGGCCAAAGGGTAACGGACGAAAGCTAACTTGGCAGGGAGTTTGGCATGAAAACACAAAGGGTACAGCGCAGGTGAGCAGTTTTTTCGTCAACGTGGACGAGCGGGTCTGAAGCTGGGACATGTTGGCAAGGCGAGCATCCAGACCTATATCGAGGCGATGTATGTTGGAGGGGAGGAGGATGAGAACATATATGATAATATATTGCTGCACGAAGAGGATGAGGAAATTCAGCATAGCCAACCTGATGACCAATGATTGGGGAAGATTCAAAGGTCCACCTTCGGCATCGGAGTGGACCTTTGGAAGCACGGGAAAAAGTAACGCAAAGCAAAACCAAAGTTGAGGACGAGAGTTAGGGCGGCGAAATGCTGACGACGTCCCCGGGGGGGATCGAGCCATGGCCAAACTGCTTGTGAACCCGCTAGGCAGGAGGGAAGGGGGGGGGAGCATAACTCATGAAGTTTCATGAGATTGGAGAGTCCAGTCCCCAATACCTTGCTAAAGCAAGAGGGGTTTCAGCTAGCAGAACCTAGCTTTCGTGACGACAACAATAACGACAACAACGACGACGACGACCACCACCACCACAAAACACAACACAACACAACACAACACAACACAACACAACACAACACAACACAACACAACACAACACAACACAACACAACACAACACAACACAACACAACACAACACAACACAACACAACACAACACAACACAACAACAACAACAACAACAACAACAACAACAACAACAACAACAACAACAACAACAACAACAACAACAACAACAACAACAACAAGAACAAGAGCAAGAGCAAGAGCAAGAGCAAGAACAAGAAGAACAAGAACAAGAACAAGAACAGGGTACAAACAAACACTGGGACCCCGTCCCATCATAAACCCCCCATTTTGTCCCTACCCATTCCTAGAAACAAAGACTGGGACCCCGTCTGTTGTTTTAAGACCCCCCGAACAACAACATTTGCAAACATACATCACTTTTGGGGCTGCTGGGCCCCCTTTTTGGCCCTGCAAAGGTCCCGATCTGTCAAAAGGGGGTTCAGAAGCCCGTTGGTCCAACACTGTCTGTTTGAAGGCCGCTGGACCAGATTCTGGCTGCTCAGGGGCCCGGATCTTCCAGGCTGCTCAGCGGCCCGGATCTTCCAAAAAGGGGCCCAACACCACATGAACTGAAAAGTGCTCGTTTTCCAGCCGCTGGTGAAACTGTCTGCCAAGCTAGCTCCACCAAGGATCTGACACACCTCTGTTCTCTCTTCTGCATGCATCCGAAGCCGCTTTTCTGCCTGGTCTCAGAGCCTAGCGTACCTTTGAGGCCCATGTCACAAGAGGCTTCCGCAGCAATTACACTGCCTGCGCTCAGAGGCTTGTGTACCTCCGAGGCGCATACCAGGGAGGCAAACTCAGAGGCGCACGCCTTAATGTAACGCCGTGAAGGCACCCTTGCGGCCCACTAGCCAGGATCTGCCTAGCTCAGTCGGTAGGGCGCAAGGCCCTTAACCCAAAGGTCCTGAGATCAACTCCCGGCTGGCATAGGGCTGCAGGGCAAAGCTTGCAAAGAGCAAATCAATCTTCTGGACCCCTTTCTGGCCGCTCAGGGGCCCGGATCTTCCAAAAAAGGGCCCAACACCACATGAACTGAAAAGTGCTCGTTTTCCAGCCGCTGGACCCCTTTCTGGCCGCTCAGCGGCCCGGATCCTTCAGAAAGGGGTCTGGCGGCTGGCGCCTATCAAACTGTCTGCCAAGCTAGCTCCACCAACTGTTCAGAGAGAAGCGCATGTCACAAGATGCATCCAAAGCCACTCTTCTGCCTGGTCTCAGAAAAGTCCTTGTTTTCCAGCGCTGGACCCCTTTCTGGCCGCTCAGGGGCCCGGATCTTCCAAAAAGGGGCCCAGCAGCACGTGAACTGAAAAGTGCTCGTTTTCCAGCCGCTGGCCTCCTTTCCCGGACCCGTCAGAAAGGCGTCTGGCGCCTGCCGGCCGCCAAGCTAGCGCGTGTCACAAGATGCATCTTGAGGCCCATGTCACCGGAGGCATCCGCAGCAATTGCACTGCCTGCGCTCAAAGTGTACCTTTGAAGCCCATGTCACAAGAGGCATCCGCAGCAATCGCATTGCCTGCGCCCACGTCCAAGAACACAGCGATGGGGTTGGGGTGGGGTGGGGCGGGATGTTAACTTTCATTGGCACCTGCACACAAGACTAGCACACGTCCAAGAACACAGGGATGGGGTTGGGGTGGGGTGGGGTGGGATGTTAACGTTCATTAGCACCTGCACACAAGACTAGCACACGTCCAAGAACGCAGGGATGGGGTTGGCCTGCACACAAGACTAGCACAGGTCCAACAACACAGGGATGTTAACGTTCATTGGCACCTGCACACAAGACAAGCTTGAACTGACACACAATGATCACACACGACAGGGCGCGAGGAGGAGCGCATTGTGTGGCACGAAGTGCTGCAACACTAGTGTGTTACATTTTCTACATTCACGTATAACTCTATCATTCTTTTCTTTCCTATCAATCGCTCAATAAACAACTGCAGTTACCCACGCGACATACGAAATACGCAGGTCTGGGAAGCGAGCCCAACCATCGCAGGGGGAACGCCGCACAATCACAGACATGCAGGGGGGACAAGGGAGGGTGGGATCACAAGATCCCTATATGCATACATACACGCATGTATCCGACCGAACTGACACGTCGGTAACTGGCGTGTAAGATCTTCATCCTGCTCCTCATCATCATCACCATCATCCTCCTTCCCATCACCGGATCCATCGAAGTAACTACAACACATGACGGAAACGATAGAATATACATATAATGAAGCCTGTCTAAAAGCATTGCTCGCGATAGCTCAAGAATCATCATCATGTTAATCAACAACCATCATCATCCTCATTACCATCATCATTATCATCCATATCATCATCCATTTCGTTGTAGACAAGTATGAAACAATCACATGTGAGCGAACACTTGCACCGCTACGTCTTCCCCTTTCAAAATGACCACAAACTCCTAAAAACTGCAGAATGGAGTGGATTGTGAAGGACCAGAGCGCTAAGCGAACAGAATTCAGAGTGCTAAGCGAACAAATTTGAAAGTGCTAAGCGATGCCGCGCCCTGAGGCTCGTGTACCTCCAAGGCGCGTGCCAGGGAGGCAAACTCAGAGGCATCCACCTTGATGTGAAGCCCTGGAGGCACCCTTTTTCACCCCCTAGCCAGGATCTGCCTAGCTCTGAGATCAACTCCCCGGCTGGCTGGCACAGGGCTGCAAAACAAAGCTTGCATAGGTTAGATCAACCTGCTAGACCCCATTCTGGCCACTCAGGGGCCCGGATCTTCCAAAAAGCGCACGCTGTGTAATTGCTGCGGATGCCTCTTGTGACATGGGCTTCAAAGGCACACGGGCCTCTGAGCGCAGACAATATAATTGCTGCGGATGCCTCTGTGACATGGGCCTCAACGGTACGCTAGGCTCTGAGACCAGGCAGAAGAGTGGCTTCGGATGCATCTTGTGACATGCGCCTCTCTCTGCCAGAAGAGAGAACAGAGGTGTGTCAGATCCTTGGTGGAGCTAGCTTGGCAGACAGTTTCATAGCCGCCAGACCCCTTTCTGAAGGATCCGGGCCCCTTGAGCAGCCAGAAAAGGGTCCCGCGGCTGGAAAACGAGCACTTTTCAGTTCGCGTGCTGCTGGGCCGCTTTTTTGGAAGATCCGGGCCCCCTGGGCGATCAGAAAGGGGTCCAGCCAGCGGCTGAAAACGAACTGTTTTGAGGTGAGGTGACGTGGTTGAGCACCTTTTCGCGAGAGTAGGATGTCACAAGTTCAGTTCTATGTCCTTACCGGAAGTTGATCGCAGGACCTTTGGGCTAAGGGCCTTACGCTCTACCAACTGAGCTAGACAGATCCTGGCTCCAGGGCTCAGCTTCTCATCGGTGCAGATGCCTGTGGGGTTGCCGCTTCTGACATGCGCCTCACAGGTACGCGAGCCTCTGAGAGCAGCCAGAATGGCTTCAGATGCCTATTGAGCAGAGAGAAGAGAGTCGGGTCAGATCCATAGCAGAAGCCAGCCGAGCCGGCCAGCTGGCAAGTCGTTTTGATAGGTGCCAGACACCTTTTCGAAGGCCTGCGCGGCCAGAAAGGGGTCCAGCGGCTTGAAGCCAGGCAGTCGTGCTGTTGGGCCCCTTTTTGGAAGCTCCGGGGTGCTGAGCGACGAGAAAGGGGTCCAGCGGCTTGAAAACAAGCAGCTTTGGGTTCACGCAGCTGCTGGATCCCTTCACCTAGAAAACTCACCCCTGATCAAAGACGGGGCTGCCAAACCCCTTTTTGCAATATTTGGACCTCTGAGCGCCCAAAAAGGGGTCCAAGACCCTTCAACTAAGTCATAAATAAATGAAAATGTCTTCACCAAAATTGTTTTTCAAAACGGCTGGAACTTGAATGAACGCCCTTGGGAAAACAAAAGAATTTCCAAAGTAAGAAATAAGAAAATTGTTGTTTTCAACGGGGTCCCAGTCTTTGCCTACCAACAACAACAACAACAACAACAACAACAACAACAACCACGACGACGACGACGACGACGACGACGACGACGACGACGACGACGACAACAACAACAACAACAACAACAACAACAACAACAACAACAACAACAACAACAAGAACACGAACAACAACAACAACAACAACAACAACAACAACAACAACAACAACAACAACAACAAGAACAACAACAACAACGACGACGACGACGACGACGACGACGACGACGACGACGACGACAACGACAACGACAACGACAACACCAACAACACCAACAACACCAGCAGCAGCAGCAGCAGCAACAGCAGCAACAGCAGGAGCAGCAGGCACCTGCAAGACAAGAAGGATGGACGCATGCGGGGGAGGCGCTGCGCCCTCCCCCGAACCCCCTCCCGCAGACAGCAACAGCAGCAGCAGCAGCAACGCCACCAGCACAACAGCAGTAACAGCAGCAATAATAACACAGTAGGTGGGCCTTATCATCCACCTTTGTGGCGTTGTCATGGCCGGGGACGGCGGCAGAGCATTTGAAACAAATTCAAGAACAGCAAAACGCTTGCAGCATCGGCGGGGCGACCCGACTGACCGCGAGGCACCAGGGAACCGAACCAGGAAGCTATGTGCAAGCAGAAGCACTGCAACGACAACAACACCAACAACAACGACAGCAACAACAACAACAACAACAACAACAACAACAACAACAACAACCACGACGACGACGACGACGACGACGACGACGACGACGACGACGACNTCACAACAACAATCACAACAACAATCACAACAACAATCACAACAACAATCACAACAACAACAACAACAACAACAACAACAACAACAACAACAACAACAAAGACGACGACGACGACGACAACAACAACAACAACAACCACAACAACCACAACAACAACCACAACAACCACAACCACAACAACAACCACAACAACAACCACAACCACAACCACAACCACAACCACAACGACAACCACAACAACAACAACAACAAGAAGAACAGCCTCATGGCTTTCGTCAAAACTGGCGCCGCCTTGAACCATGTCTTGCCTGGATGATTACAACTTAAGTTCGATGGTCATCTTATACACTGTAGGATTGCTGAAACTGCATAAAGTTGCTTTGTAAGACCATATTGAACAGACTGGCTTTTGTACATGTATATACACGGGAATGGGGTCAACCTGTCATCTCGTCTTGGTTTTGGTCATAGCATCCTTCCGTCATCTGTGACCATTGCCAGTGGTGCGAAATGCTGCATACATGGATCTTACCAATCAATTTTGTGCTCCAGCTCCGACAATCAGAGTCGCAAGTATCCCGTGGGTTGCTTGAATTGGATCAAGTACGCCATGGTATCAAGTGGTATCCAGTGCACCTTGCCAGAATTGTCGCTACCCATGCACCTTTGGAAGTGTTTGCAACTTGTCACTGGCTCCCTGGTTGCCATTTGGCCGGTTTACAACATCAAAGATCATCGCAGCTGCATTGAGGCTTTGGCTCTGCACGTTTCAAACAGTGCTTGAAGGGGGGACCAAGCATCACCCCAATCCATGAGCCCGGACAGCTGCAGAGTCACCGGCATTCAATGGGAGTGGCACAAGCGTTTTGAATCGGTTGAATACAAGAAAGGTCACGAAAGTATACCAGGGTCACTTGAAATATGTTCAAATTACTGATTTAGCAAAAATGCCTGTTGGAACAAGCACGGTCCTCCACGCCTTGTGGTTCCTCAACTACACACAAGCACGGAATTCTGCAGGAAAATGATGCAGGGTTCGCTTCGCATAAGGCGGGATACGCAAGCGTTTTCGGTACGGCTTCGAAAGCCCTCCCGTTACAACTCGCAACGTGCGACAGCGCTTTGGCTCCAGCGCCAGATTCACACACACTTCATCTCTGAAACAATTCAACCATTCTGAGCAGTTGCAGCGCTTAAGCACAGAAGTCCCAACTACTGTAGGAAGTGCAGGGATATGCAGAGATGCATGAAAGAGAATCACAAACAATCCAACTCAGCTTTGTAATGACATGTGACTCAATGAGTTTGATTACTGCCTTTCAAAGAAATCTTTCGCTGCAACTACGCGTTTGCTGAGAAGCCTCCACTGGCCTCCACATGGATTCCTAGTCCTTAGCTCAAGCCATGCATCACAAGCATCCACAATTCCCCTTGTTGAAAAATGTATAAAATTCGAATCTCTACAACTTAGCTGCAGACGGAGCATAGGCCGTCACCACCTTTTCAAATCAGACAAGTTTCGCAGTGCAATGCAGTCTTGCAAAAAAGAGACCGGAGATGACTGGGGGAATTCTGAGGAGTTCTAAGCACTGTGGACGAAATCACCGCCTTCGACGAGACTTTGCAACTTCGTCGGCGGCTGCATCCAGCCTCGACACTTGTACAAGTTGTCATCTGAAAGGAATCGAAAGGAGATCCAAAATGCAAAGCTCAAACAGCAGCAAAGCAAAGCACTGAAGCTTTAGAAACCCGTAAGAAAACGTCCAAAACCGTACGTTTTTCCCGAAACAATTAACTATTAGGGGTTCTCAATGCTTCCTTAAGTGCGTCCACCTTGCTGTTGGATGCTGCGTCCGCCTTCCGGATGCCTTGTCTCCCTTGTCTCACAGCTTGTCCCCAAGCGTCTCCCTTCTTGTTTCCCTTGGTTGGATGTTGCGTCCGCCTTCCCGAGGCCTTGTCTCCCTTGTCTACCAGCTTGTCTCCCTTTGTCTTTCCCTTCTTGTTTTCTTTCTTGTTACCCTTTGTTGGATGCTGTGTCCGCCTTTTCTCCCAGCTTGTCTCCCAGCTTGTCTCCCTTCTTGTCTCCCTTCTTGTTTCCCTTTGTTGGATGCTGCGAGACAAGAAGAAAGACAAGTTGGGGTACAAGCTGGGAGACAAGGGAGACAAGGTCTTGGGAAGGCAGACACAGCATCCAACAAAGGGAAACAAGAAGGGGGTCCAAAAGGAAGACAAGCTGGGAAACAAGCTGGAAGACAAGCTGGGAGACAAGGAAAAAGGAAACCCAGCTTGTCTCCCAGCTTGTCTCCCTCTTGTTTTCTATCCTTGTCGGATGCTGCGTCCGTTTTTTGGAGGCGTTGTCTCCCTTTTCTCCCAGCTTGTCTCCCAGCTTGCCTCGCAGCTTGTCTCGCAGCTTTCTCTCTTGCTCTCCCACCTTGTCTCCCTTCTTGTCTCCCTCCTTGTTTTTCTCATTTCGTTCTCCATTTCCTTCTTGGTTTACTTCTTCATGTAATTCTTAATTTCCTACTTCTTGTCTTCTCTCTTGTCTTCTTCTCTTTTTTCTTGTTCTCTCTTTTTGCTTCCTTTTTGGTTGCATTGTCTGCCTTGTCTCCGGGACCTATTGCAAAGGTTCTCGCAATGCCTGTTGTGTTTATTTCATGGTCATTTCATGTGCTTCGCTTGACGTGTTCCCCAAAACACTTTTTTGGTATCCAACCACTGTTTGAGCTCTACGGTGGTGTAATTTCCCTTTGTTGGATGCTGTGTCCGCCTTCCTGAGGCCTTGTCTCCCAGCTTGTCTCCCTTCTTGTCTCCCTTCTTGTTTCCCTTCCTTGGACGCTGTGCCCGCCTTCCCAAGGCCTTGTCTCCCTTGTCTCCCAGCTTGTCTCCCCAGCGTCTCCCTTCTTGTTTCCCTCTGTTGGATGCTGTGTCTGCCTTCCCGAGGCTTTTCCTCTTCCTGTCTCCCTTTCTGTCTCCCTTTCTGTCTCCCGGCTTCATTTTCTTCTTCATTTCATTTTTCATTTCCTTCTTCATTTGGTTTTTCATTTCCTTCTTGTCTTCCGGGTTGTCTTCCTTCTTTTTTTCTTGTTCTCTCTTTTGCTTCCTTTTTGGTTGCTTTGTCTGCCGTGTCTCCGGGAGCTTTTGCGAGCGTTTTCGCGATTCCTGTTGTGGTCATTTCATGCATTTGACCGTCTTCCCCAAAACACTTTTTGTATCTTTTTGTATCCAACCACTGTTTGGGGTCTACGGTGGTGTAATTCTTCAAGTTGTTCAAAAGTCTTAAAACACTCAGGGCCTTGGGGTTGCCAAGCAGAGAATCACTTGCAAACCAGAGCAGCACGTGCTGAGTGTTCATACATAGCTTCTTCATCAGGGGTCAGTTTCCAGTTGCCGTCCTCACCTTGCCCACAGTTCCACATTTCACACAAGCAGGCTTCAATGTTTCTTCAAAGATCTTAAAGATAAGAATGGCTGGTGTCAGTATTGTTCTGACGTTGTTGTTACTTTTGACGATTCTTGCTGCACGTTGAGCCTGTGCAGCCAGTCACCGCCTTGGCATTTGCTTCTGTGGTGACCTCAAAATTGCAGGTGGAAGGTCTTCTGTGTAGAAGTCAACCCAGTAGACCCAGTAGACTCACTGCATCTCCATACACTGCAGCTACGAGTACCAGGAGACCTACAATGACCAACAACGACTTTCAAGGATTTTGAGCATTTTGAGCATTTTGTCCGAGAACCACACATCGCACAGGGGGCTGGCCCCCTTGCTCACGACCCATTGCAACGCGACCTGATTGAGTCTTGACGAGCACTCAGCAGTGCCCAGCTGGTATTCAAGTAAAGCACTGGACTAGCCGGAGGTCAACGTTCCAGCGGCACCTGCGTTGTGTTGATTTCAGGCTTCTCAGCTCGTATCCTGCACCATGGCCACCACGCTGTTTGAAGGCCAGGAAACTCTTGCGCGGATCTTGAAGGGGGACATGGTCTAAACAAAAACGGTCCAAAGCTGGCATTTAAACAAAATGGAATCATTATCCGCCTTCAGGTCAGGTATTGTTTCAAGACCGTTTGGCATGATCTGAAGCAATTCTCACAGCGTTCTGAAGATAGCATTTCAAATCAATGTGCCTGAGCCCTTTCACCACATCTTCCAAAGCTTGGTGGAGGGGGCGGAGCCTGTAAACGATTAGTGTGTAAAGCTGTAGAAACGGACTTGACAAAAAATGCAAAGTGTAAATCGTTGAAATCATAGTGAATTGATGTGAATTGACCTAGTGGAGTCACATTTCCCTTCAAGGAAGAATCAGTTGCAAGTCATGTTGTCTTCGCCGAAAGCTATGTGTTGCTATGTGTAACATGGTTCAACCCATGGTTCAACCCATGGTTCAACCCATGGTTCAACCCTAATGACAAGATTGTTTTGTAAATTGGGCATTGGACGGCATCAGTTGAGATAGAGTGAATCGTGGCACTGAAATCTCACCACCTCGGAAGCCCAAGTCCAGTTTCTGCCAAAAATGTTAACTTTGCAAAATTCATTATATAAATATAAATGTATATATTTGTTCTTATTTTATAGCATTTTAGTGTATTTTATAGTATTTTATACAATAACACAGTTGTACAGTTGTGCAAAGGTTGTGCACTGTTGCAAGTCCTTGCAAATCGCTCACTTGTCAAAGAAATTTGCTTGAGCAGCGGACCAGTCGGATTCGCAGCAGTATATCTGCCAGACCTCGATTTACCAAACTGAGCAAACCGAATCCGAAATTTATCCGAATCTATCCCAAGGGATTGCATGTGGACACAGGGTCTCAGCAAACCAACGAACATCCCTCCGACCCGCCTCTTATGTTGTCGTGCTCTCAGATGATACTCTGGCTATGTTTCATGGGATTGTTAACCGAATAACTAACTGTCTCTGCTTTCGTCAAGGTATCTGGAGGTAGCCAGAGGAAAAAGTCAAGCAATTAACAATTAACTAGTTCACCTGTCAGGACATCTGTGGCTCCAAAATATGATTCAAGTATAAAAAGAGTGATGTCGTAGAATGATGTCCCCAAAGATGTGCGAGCGGGCGCGGTATGTCCCTCACTGAGCTTGTCGCGCGAGCTCGTCAGGTCCCAAGACATTTGTCGCAAAAACCTTGCAGAGTTGCAGGTTGTCCACTGGATGCCAGATCGAATGCTATCCACAACGTAAAAAAATCGCAGAGAAGAACTCCCGCTGATGTTGACTGTTGGCCTATTCAGGTAGTCTACAAGTGACCTGCAGTCCTTCAGCTCGACAATCCTTGACCAACTGGAGAGCCTGCAGGGTTGCGAAACAAAGCTACGCATGATCAGCGCTGGTCATATATAAGCTCTACCTTCTGAACATTTCTTGACTGTTTATGGTTGGAAGTCTGTAGTACTCAGTTCACCTGGCAATGGTCATTTGCCATGCACATTGAAAGATGCAACAAAAGCTGCAGAAGAAGCGTCAAAAGCACCTCCCTCTCAAGAAGGGAAAGATTGACAAATACCTCAGAGACTCAACTTTCTAAAGGAATTGCATGTCATTGGGTGACAACGCGAGACTCCTGAGCGAAGATCCTGAAACCAAACTTGAAAAGGACCAACATTCACGATGCTACGCTGCTACACTTTGCCAATGTTAAACGACCTCAGGGTCCCGACACAAGAGAGCCTGACAGCTATTGGCCCACAGAGCTTGACTCGTACGCCAGCCCAGACACAATGGCAAGTCCCTACGGTCTTGGAGTTTGTCAAATGTTCCGGAATCGCAAGAACAGGCAATCAGTAAATAAGATGGGCTGTTCCCATTTCAAGAAGTAAACTTGGCAGCAGAACGTTGCGCCACGCTTCTCAAGCTCCTCACCAGCTTCACAGGTCTCAAAAAGCTTCACTTGCTTGCAGCATCTTGCAGCATCTTGCAGCATCTTGCAGCATCTTGCAGCCCTGAGCAAAACTGATCACGTTATGAATCATTTCACCAAAGAGAGCATGACGAAGCCATCATTGACAACAATACCATGATACCCAGATTGCTATAATATATGTATATAATGTGTGTGTGTGTCATATGAGCAAGAGTGTTCTGTATTCATTTTGACTACACATTGGATACCTGTGAGTAGAGTGTGCATTGTATGACATGGATGATATGACAATATAATACAGTATACAATATTAGATCATTCTATGCTATGCTCACAGATGCACTCGATATCTCATCCCATGTTGCCGCTGTTTTATTCTCGTCACGTGTTTCGCGGCCCTTGTCGCGACTGTCCTGCTTAGCCTGCATCACGGCCTTGACGTCTGCATTGGGGTGGCTGATGCCAATTCGGGAACAAAGCCCTTTCCTCGGTGTTGGACCAGCTGATGGGCTAACTACTAATACAGCATTCTACCAATTCTAAGTGATTCTAAGTGATTGTATACAAGTGATTCCACTTGCTGCAGGTCTGATTCCAAGTCGATGACTGGTAGGCTTCTACCACCGCATCGTAAACCTCGCAATGCTGCGAAATCTGCGTGAATTGAAGAATCGCAAAGGATCACAAAGGATCGCAGAAGCACATTCTGTCGCGCTTGAGCAGTCACCAGCTCTCAGGACAAGACCCAGAAGGGAAAGTGCATCCGTCCTGCAGCTTGCATTGTCAAGCATCAAAATCATCGACCATCAAGACATACAAAGACATCAATGAAATTCAAAGCTCAAAACATCAAAAATTGTGTTGATTAAATTTGATTAATTAAACATGAGTACTTGTGAATTCACATTAATTCACCTTGACTGTGACTGCATTTCACATCGTGTTACGTGGCTGTGGGTCACATCATCCTTGGCCGTCGCTGTGGATGGTTAAGGTCTCGATGTATCCAACGTTGAGCCTGTAAAAAAACGATGAGAAACTGCCAATCTATGAGGAATCTATGGTTTTTTAAGTGACAATTGTGGAAAGATTGCACAATTTTGCACAAGATGCAACCAGCCCTGTAGCATGTTTCTAGTCACTCTAGTCAAGCAGGCCTTTTCATGGTTTGCTGAAGTGGGCTTAAAACCTCAAAGACAAAGCAAGTGCAGTCAAGTCTGACTGATGCAACCATAGAGATAAGGACATGACATGTTGGAACAATGTGAGCAACTCCAAGTGACGCTTACCCCAATCCCTTCTTTGGATCAGCTATCCATGTATCCATGTGCAGCTCAAGAGCCGTCAAATGCATGACCAGATTCTTGTTGAGGACGTATCCCAGGCCTTGAAAGGTGGAGCAGTTTGAAGGACTTGGGCGACTTAGGTTTCTGCATGTCTAATCCCGACCGCAAAGAAAATACACCAGTGAACATCCGGCACAATCCTCCACATATCTACATTCTACATGTTGCAGATCTTCACTCTGGGAACAGCGCCCAAAGTAGGCTTCGGTGCAACACGCACGCAAAACCGAGGCTGGCTTTTAGTGGCATCAGCCTGGAAGGTCTTGTCGAAGACTGGCAGTCCGTTTAAGATGATTGAAGTGTTGGTTAAAGTGTTGCATGAGCTGCCTGTAGGTTCTAAATGGTTCTATAATGTTCTATAGGTCGTACAATGTTTTGGATTCAGGCCAGGGTATTCAGGGGTACGAAATGCATCGAAATGGAGCTGCAAATCTTGCCAAAGTCACTAGGAGCTGCAAAGCACTGCTGTTCGCCAGCACGTCCACAAGATCTATCCCAGACTCCAATGCATCTCGATATCCTGCCCAAGTTCGCCGAAGTTCGAAGTGGAAACTTCATCCAGACCATGACATCACCAACACACCTTGACAAAAAAAATACCTTGACATACGACATGTATACGACATGTATCATACCCACACAACACTTTCACTTCATGTATGCTTACCCTCCTTTGTCATTGATTGGACCCCGTGTAGGAATTCCAGTAGGGGCACTCTTATCTTCGTTGACCTAAAGATGGATCCATCCATACCTGTTCTATAAGTCTATAGAATCCATGGCCATAAATGTGGCCGCACTATGAAGATGCTCAACAAACCCACCAATCAGATCCAATCAGATCCAGGCCAAATCTGAACGCAGATGGAAACACATCATCTTGACATCTTGACACTGTTGACACTGTCTAGCAGGAGTCTACAGACGGTCTACAAACGGTCTACAGACCCTCTACAGTCTACAGATTTCCAGCCTTGCGGGACATCATCAAATATCTCGGGATGCCACTCTCTGGTGCAGATTCCCAGCCTAGGTGATCGTGCAAACAGCTCAACTGTTTCACAATGTTCCAAAATTCAAGTGGGGTGAACTTATCCATTCCAAATTGTTCGCAGTCAAAAGAGTGACAAATTGACAAAATTGACCAAATTGACATGGGCTCCTGACTCAGTGGCGGATCGCTGCTTTTGAATGAGCTTTTGCAGAAAGTCCATACTCATAGACTCTTTGGATTCCTTCACAACTCTTGGACACTCAACTTTAGGGAGTTTTGACAGAAAACAGCACAATAGAAGAAGCTGCAAGACAAAGACTGTGAGGCAGTAGTCCTTACGCAGGGAGTGGAAGCGCCGCAAAGAAAGGAAAACACTGAAGTATCATGATTTCATTTGAAATGATTCGCCATGCCCTTGGGTCATCACTTCATTTGCTCCACGTGCCTCCTCAGCTGCAGCACATGGGATTCTCCTCGCGGAGACCTTGTATAGGCCCCAAGAATCTGCGGCAAATCTGATTAGTGAAACTCAGAACTTTCTCTTCGTCTGTCTTTCCATGTCTTTGTTACATAATCCCTGTCTGTTTCCCTCCATCGTTCTTTCACTTTCCCATCTTTCTATGGTTTTTTGTGGCTTTTTGTGGCTTTCGACTGGCTTTCCTGATGCTTTTCTCATCTTTCTCTGTCTTTCTCTTCCTGCCTTCAACTTGGCACGTCTGCGCTGGAGCGAGACCAGAAGCGGAGCAGCCAGTGGCGTCCACCGTGTCCAGGAGCTCGGCTGAGAGGCAGAACTCGTCACCGTCGTCACCGTCGTCTGACAGCCCGAACTCGGCGACGACCGAGTCGACACAGATACAGTCGACGCAGAGCGCTCCAAGAAGTCGCGATCTCTGCGATCTCTCGGGGCTTCTCGGGCTTCTCTCACCTTAGGATCACACTACGAAGCCCCGAAGGCCTGACGTACCGAGTGATCCCAGATTCGACTCAAGACTGGCCATGGCCAGTCATTCGACTCAACTTTGGATTTTGTGACTCAGGCTGCTGCTGGGGCAAACGTGCCCATCATGCGAGCTTCGGAACTGAGCCATTGCCGACTGTCAAAGGCACCTTGGAGCAAAGTCCAGACCCCAACAGCGTGGGACAACTTGAGGACAGGCCGACAGGCTTTCAACATGTGAAGACCTGCAGTTTTTAGCTTTACCTCAGCTGAGTACCTCAG
This sequence comes from Symbiodinium sp. clade C Y103, assembly GCA_003297045.1. Lineage (NCBI taxonomy): Eukaryota > Dinophyceae > Suessiales > Symbiodiniaceae > Cladocopium > Cladocopium sp. clade C. Next base: position 546,632 of record BGPT01000010.1, read on the forward strand.
CTGAGTACCTCAGAGTACCTCAGAGTACCTCAGCAGCCTCTGTCCCTCCCATGATACTTGACATGCTTTGCGCCTGCAGAAGCACATGTCGCAAAGGTCCATGGCTTCATAGGTTGAACCTCACGGGCAGAGTCCATCATGTGTTCATCATGTGTCCAACATGTTCCAAGCCTCTTGGTATGAACATTAGAATCCGGCAACACTTTACAACTTTACAATGCTTTGCAGCCTTCTCAAAAGCACCAAAAATAGTAGCAGTGTGAAAAGAAAAGTGCTGGAAAAACGTGGAGGAATGCTCTTCACAAGTAAGTCCTGAGCCACAAAAGACAAAAGTCACAGAAGGTCATCGGACCGACTGAACCAGAATACGGGGCTGAGAGAAACATGAAGACCGAGAAGGATCAGAGTATCATCAGCTATCTTCAGTAACCTGACAGCGGTCTCTTCCAGCTATCAGATTATCACTTCAATCACTTCACCATGCTGGCATATGCTGTCACAAGACAAGACCGTCCAGTGTCCATTGCAGTTGTGTTGTGTCATGTTGTATCTGTCCTGCTGCAAAATGCAAGGTACGTGAGGACATTTTGAACAGCTGCCAGGTTGTATCGCTGGGCTTAAGGGAGACCTGTCGGCCTCCAATCTGCGACCTATGTACATCCAGCATCCTTTGTGCAACTGGAGCGCTAGTCTTACAAACAAACACTGCTAGTGGCTCACCCCTCCTTGTATGAGAGAGGAACCTGGGTAGTTGCTAGGCAGAATCCAAGTCCTGCTCAAATGAGCTCAATTGAGCCGGAACATAAAAGCAATATACCAGGCCCCCCATTCAACTACACTTGACACATGCAGGAATACAACAACTAAGCTCTTGGACCAAGAGAACACCATTTTTCTCCTTCTTGTCGTAAAACCAACGCCCGAACTTGTGCTCCTGCACCACTACAACGAAACAGTAAGAAAGGCAGAACACATCCAAGCCAAGCAAAGTTGTGAAAGTGTCGTTTCAAGGCAACTGGTGGCAAGCAAATTTTGCTGGCCTTTCCAACTGCACAAGCAATGAGACGTTTTCCCACTGCGATTTGATTGATGCACCCGGGAGCCATAATTGGCCTGGGCATCACAGATCAAAACATGCTGCATTGATCTTCATTGTATAGTCATGTATAGTCCTTCTAATTACCCTCTCCATCTTCAGTCGATCTTGGAGTGGCTTACCCTAGTACTGGCCAAAGGACGCAGGCAACAGAACGGACCGATCTCTGAGTATTCTCTGAATAGTCAAGCACATCGAACATACCGTGCGACACGACACATCTTAGGATCTTAGGATCTTAGGTATGGACTCGGCGGCTTCAAACAACTGCAGTCCCTTCTGCTCTCCCTCCAAACAGCAACGTGTGGACTAGAGCAGATCAGGTCCAGGATGCTTGCATCAAACATTCTTCAGGTGGTTAAGATATCTAAGATAATTGAAGATCATTTGCACAACGCAAAATGTAGGAAGGTCCTTGTCACTATTTGCCACTATGATTTAAATTGATTTAACTTCTAACTTAGCGATGAAGTCACGGTAGCTTCAAGGTGAGACTGTTGCGAGGAGACACTAAACTCGGAGTACTAGAAACTGCTCTGAACACAATGATTAAACACATCAGAACAATTTTATGTATAATATATTGACATATATTGACTCAATTTTAACACATATTGTTTTATAAAGTCCCACAAGTTGGGTCTGGGTTCAAGTGGGCCTCGTCATCTCGGCCAAAACGCCAAGAACGAAGCCTCATGTGACAGCCCTCGAGACATCCCCTTGCATTGTCACCATTAAAAAAACACCATTTAAAGAATTTAAAGAAGGAAATACCATCGGCCTCTCATGGGCCTCTCATGGCCTCTCTAACCTGCCAGTATTCCCTTTGGAGTCTCCCGCGCAATGCTGCTATGCATTAGCCACGCAGCGCTCCATCAACGGAACCGGAGAAAAAGACATTGGCTTGTTTGATAGCCTTGGCAAGAGTCGTCTCAAGGCATGGTCACAAATACCGAACAGGGCAAGTCATTTCGGAAGAAGCGCGAAAGAAATTAGAGACATATGTGGAAGCTCTAGAATGAGCATTGGAGACCTCAATGCTGAAGCTTGGGAAAGAAGAACTTTCCATTGATTTGGTTTTTGTACAACCGTCTGCACTGCACCGAATCACCGACCATTAATCACAATGGATCACCACAGTTCTGGCAGGAGCAGTGACATTTCACAATGGAGTACTGAGCAGTTTGTCAAATATCACGCACCAACGCAGTGCTGCAGATGGCATCGGCTTGACATGGCAACCACCGAGGATCCAGCTGACAGGGAAGCCACCCACTTCCCATCTCCTACACTGCACATCGACTGCTCAACTCTGCTCAACTTGATTGAATTCACATCAGCACATGACAATACACATGACAATACATGACGTACGAAAAAGAAATTTGCACAAGAACAAGTGGAACAAGTATGACCGAAAGCAAGCATTCCATGGTAATGTCCCTTGTTCGGTGACTGGCGCTCTTTCAATGAACCCGAACACATGTTGACAAGGAACAGAATGTCACACGCCTAGGGAGCTTGTGGCCAAGGGCTTCTTAGAAGTGCTCGACCAAAGCATGAGGCGGCCATCCTGACCAAGTTCTGGCTTGAACCCACCAAGCCACTATGATAAATTGTGCCTAAATAACTGCAAGGCAAACCGCAGGCAAGCCCCCAAAAAAAACTCCAGTGCTGTTTGTCAAACACGTGGGCCCAGCCTGGCCACCGGATACAAATCGATCTTGGTCTGAGATGCAAACTGCATCAACCGCATAAGTGTGCCTGGAATCCAAGGCGCTTCCGAATGGTTCTCTGGAAAGAGAAGGACAACTGTAGGAGAACTGTAGGACGGTCGAAAGTTCAAAGTCCGAATTCCCAACTGTCAATTCACGGAGATTCCAAGAGAGTTATCAAACAGATTCAAAAAGACCGTTCCTAAGCTGCTTTGGTCTCTGTTGTCTTCTGCCTAGTTCAAAGCCATGAATTCCTCGCAGGAAAGTTGCCTTAGTTTCCTTGGATTCTCTCTCCAGAGAGGCTGGCCTTGTGAACATCAAATGAGTTCCCTTGTCCACCTGGCCATGAAACTGAGCCAAATGCAACAATCATTTGCTCAGCTTTGTGGATCTTTGTGCTAGTTCAAAATGATCGAAAACAACTGGGAAGGGCAAAGATGCCTGGTCCAAAAGAAACGGAATCTTAGGGTTTGATTGTGACAACCCTGACTCAGAGCACCTGCTGAGCTTATGTGAATGATGCGTGATCCGTGTGGCAAACTCTCAAGCTCGGCTGACCATTGACAAAGGCGAACTCCTAAGTACAAGTATGTGGAAACCTATGAAATCATATTGAAAGTGATGCTAATCCAGGCCTCACAAAATAGGACCAAGGAAGGCACAGTTTTCAGTGAGTCCTATATCTGGATACCGGTGTTACCCACAGTTGAGCAGGTCAAAAATGCCCATGCATGTACCCACGATGTGTTCCTATTTTTTTCGAACACATGAGATAGGAGCGGGCCTGTAGGTTTGGGGAGGAAGATCCATTCTCGTAAAAAGTCTCTAAGCAGAAAACATTTGGATGCCTATTATGCACAAGATGCAGTCTTTTGGAGCATTCTCTGAAAAAGTGCACTATTCAGTATTCCTTACAAAGATATATACAATTTCCTTGGACATCGTATAATGAATGTTCCTTTCAGGAAGAACATGTCACCTCAAAACTTGGGACTTGTTACCTTTTTTTATACATCTACGATCTGGGACTTGCTAAGCACGACTGTGAGCAATTTGGCACGTGAATGTGAAAGACGTGCACAGAAAGCCACACCTTCCAAAAACGGACTGTCTTGTCTTCAGAGCCACTCAGTGGTCGGCCCCTGAAAGGTGAAGGTTCAAGGGGACACAGAAACCCAGCTAAACACCATACTGGGTCACCGCATTGGATCAGTTGCATCACGTTGAATCACGTTGAGTCTAGAGTTTGAGTGTCTTTCAACATCTTTTGATATCTAGAAATCAAATGAAATCAGCTTCTTAGGACATGCACCACCAGAGAGGAACAGCCGAAGCTTGATTTCACGCTGAGTCCAAATGCGATCTTTGTCTCTGAGGTTTTTTGAGGCTCTCTGAGGCACGCGCTTGTTCAAAAGGTCTAACGAAGATACGGCACCCACATGACCTAGGAGCGTCTCCATGCACCTGCCCAGCTGCGAACTTCGCTAGAACAGCTGAATCTGTGAGACAATGCTCAAATACCTGTGTCCACAGCATGGATCTTGATAGATTTCGTATGTTGTACATAAATGTATACTAATGTCTAATGTATACCATATAATCTGATATAATTTGTATAACTGCATGATCCTGCATGCTTGATACATAGTGACATCACACATCTGCTGTTAAATACCATGCACACAAGTTGTGGCCAGAAGGACCTTGCATCCATCCCAAGCACCACACGAGCATCGATCACAAGATTCACAAGTGCGAACCGTGCGAACCAAGGCAAGTAAATGAGTCAAATGACCGTACAGCCGCCGTACAGCTGAATAGGTTGATGGCAACTCCTGAAAGCTCTGCTCTCACACCTGGCCTCCTTGAACCCACATCCCAAATCTTCAAGGACTTGTCAGCAGAGCCGGAGTAGAACTGAAACACAAGCATCACAAGAAGCAGTTGCAACTAAAAGAAGCAACACACTCAATCTGAATTGCATGATGTGGGCCAACACTCAGTGGTGAGGCTCTTGATTTGACAGGAATGCAAAATCAGTCCGAAATCAATCTGACATGTAGCTTGGAAAGTGAACAAGTTCAATACATTTCAACAGTCTATAAGCCATAAGCCTACTAAGTAGGGCCTACTAAGTAGGGCCTACTAAGTAGGGCCTACTGTGTCTGCAACAAAAATGCGTTCGCTGAACCTGTTCCTCTCCAAGGTCAGGCACCAAAGCTGTCGTGTCTTTCGTGTGCCCGTGCCTAGCGTCAGCGACAGATGTGGTCAGACATAGAAACCGACATCTGTATCTAATATCTAGGTCATATCTAGAATAAAGAAGATGTAAAAACAAATAAAACGGAAAATCAGAATTCAAACAGAAGTCCACCTGTGACTGGAAACGTGATCAACAATACCAATAGGACTTGCGCAGAGAACGTATCAAGTGATTGCAAATCATACAAATTGTAAGGTGCCAACAGAGAAGCTACACAACCTAACAGAAGTTGGACAAGACTGCAGCAAGAAGTCGAACAAAAAGACCTGCATGTGCTGTGCTCAAGTTTCCATCTGAACCTTTTTAATCCTTTTTGATCCTTTTTGATCCTTTTTCCCTTTTTTCTAGCTGAGATAGCGTTTCGCCTACGAGATGCCCTGTGCCTATGCCAGCCATTCTGCCGAGCATGGCAGCTTGCTTTGTACAACTAGGCGAAGGTGGACGAATTAACAAATGTTACGACAATGTTACGAATCTGTTCGGTGACCAGATTGTCTTGGTGCGCTCAAATCACAACTCGTCAAAGAAGGCATCGATGTCATCTGGTGCAAAGACCTTGTGCCACGGCAAACGCTGCTTGTTCCTCTCTCCAATCATTGCTTGATTGAATAATTGATTGTTTGAGTTGTTTGACTGATTTCTTTATTGATTGACTGACTGACTGGTTGAGTGATTTGTTATGTTATGCATATGTTGACACCACATTGTCTATACGGGCAAACGACTGGGTGTGCGCGTATACTTTCTATGTTTACTGTAGCCCACCGATGCCCACTGTACCTTCTATCCAGTCATTCTAATCTGGAACAGTAACAACCTCAATGCTGCTCGGCAGCTGAAAGGCGGCTGGATTCACGCGGCGCCTCACTGGACTCAGCGCCAAGTGTTGTTTTGCTTTTTTTTGCAGCGTTCCTATCAAAAGGGGGGAAGCAAGTTTATCAAGCCATGTATGTTTGCATATTATTATGTATTGGATATTATATATATATATATATCATAAGTTTATAAATGCAATTCAGTTTGCCTTCTGAATCTCCATGAAAAGAAAAGGTTGTGGTTTCTGCAGCACAGTATTTAAAGTTTAAAACTCTGCTTGTGACACTTTTGAAAGGCAAAAACACCTAGGGATTGGCGTTTCATCCAAGGCCATGGCTCGCGCATCGTGCGTTTCAACCCCATCATCTGCAGAAAGGTCAAAAAATTGCGCATCCTGAGCAGCCGAAAGGTCAAGAAAATTGCAAATACATTACAATACGACAATACTATAAAATACGATAAAATACGTACTATTTTGTCTTAACTCTTAACGGTTATTACATTGTTTCTGGTGGTTCGGCAGCAGCACAAACATCAACTTTGAGCAGTGCAGCTTGTCTTCACACAAGGTTGCAGCCAAGATGCTGGGGATTGTTTGGACCTGAGTCCAAAAGCCACGCTGGTGCAAGACACTGCTATTGATAATGTGGAAAGCGAAATTCCACTGAGCAACTGCAAAATCTTGGATTTCTTTTGGCCCTCTCTGGCAGTATTTGTACGTTGGCACGGACAAACACATTGGGTCTCCAAATTGTCACTCTGTGCAGGGATTGCTTGAGCGAGCAGCCGCTCAGCCACTGCGGCTGCAGCTGAACCAGAGCCATCTGCGTCTTCCTTTCAGGGACTTTTCAGGGACTTTTCAGGGTGTCTTCTGAAATTTCTCAGGGAACTGAGAAAATGTGGAACTCATGTGATGAATCGTTGCAAATGAAACATCAACTTTTACAATGCCGTGTGGTTTGTCTCTGCCCAACGACCAAAATTGGTCCTGCCTGGCCGCCGTTGAGCCGTTCTACGAAAACATCCAAGGTACAACCTGCCGATTGCATCCGATTGCCAGATTCAAGATGCAACGTTGAACCTTGCATTCAAATGTGTTCGCAAATACAAGATTCATCTTGCACCCTTATTTTTCAAGGCATCAAACGATATCAAACATATCAATGTCCCAGTCCGCACGGGGTTCTGCCACAACTTCCAAAAGCATGGTGGCTTGCTATGTCTTGCCTTCTGGCAGTTCAGCTGCATGGTCAATCTCAGTGGAAGGAAAACGTGTGAAGCCACCAGCAAGCGCAATCAAAGAAGTGTGGAAGCAGACCTGCCCAGTCCGGTCTGGCCAAACATGCAACAAACATCAACAAACAGTTGTGACAGCCTTTTAGCTCATCCAACAAAAACCAAAAAGATATGAAAGTCAACTGGTCATGTCAAGGGGAACCTGCAACTCCAGCTCCCAATCTCCAACTGCGCCGTCCTCCACCTGTCCGGAGGAAGGATGCTCGTCAACTCATCGAGTCTCTTGTCGCAAAGATCAAAAAGCAGGGAGGCTAACGCATTCTGAGTCATTCTTCACTGACATCAGCATTTCTACATGCTTTGAGATGAACCTCCGCTTGACGCGTGACCAAACGGACGGAGAGGTCTCCCTCTGCGGAACTTGTGATTCGAAAGGCTGAAGTGTGGCACACGTCATCGTCTTCACCTGGGACCAAGGGCGAAGCATGGGCGAAGCACGGGCGAAGCATGGGCGAAGCACCAGGGGTGTTGAAAATGGGTTTGTCCCATGAGGCGAACGACATCGACTGGTGGTTTAGGTGCGGCGTAGATCGTGCATAGTGCTAGATTCAGCTGTGGATTGTGGAAGTCTGCTTGGTCCCGTACTGACGTTTGTGCGGAAGAGCAAGTGCTCTTGCTTCCACACTTCCAAAGCACGATCTCGCTTCTGCGAACCCATGTGAACCAAGACCTTGCTCAAGTTTAGTTTCACTGCGGCAGAAATGAACCTTGCGTCAAACCAGATAAAAAGAAGCCACTGTCTCAATACATCTCAACTCTCAACACGTTTCAATTCATGTTAAAAAGAGACCATTTGCAAATGGTGAATCCAAGGGTCCACCCGAGCCAGGCGCGCAGGATGAGACCACAGGTCCAAATTCCCACGTTGCAGTAGCTCAAAATAACCTCACACTGTGACAGACACAACATAGTAGGACCGTAGGAGCACAAATCGCAGTCAAAGCTGCCAAAGTCCGAAAGGTGCAGCGCGTTAGTTTTATGTCTTTGGGTCGTCCTTTGCCAAATAGATGGGGTGGCCAAGCGGCTAAGCTTTCATTGAAATATTCAAAAGAAATGAAAAGAATAGCAATTAATGTGCTGGACAGTGCTGGACAGTTCTGGACAGTGCTGGACTGATCGACCTTCCAATAGCTGAAAAAAAGCTCTACTAGCTCAGATCGGCTGTGCCCGTGGCTTCCTTCACTGCCTTCGGATGCCTTCGGACTATTCCTAGCCAAGACACTGAGATATCTGAGTTGTGATGGCCAAATGGTCTTGGAGATGCCCATTCGCCTGTGGCACACTTGTGGCACTCAGCAAATCCAATGAGTTGCTAAAGGTGTCGCATGGTGTCGCCAAGAGTCTGCCAGGCGCCTGCTCACCTCCAACATTGCTTCTTTGGGATGGTCTGCTTTGCCGACCCAGCTCAGGTAGCATGCAAAGAAGAGGACAACCGGAAAAGAACCTTCGGGGGGTTCACACAGAGAGTCATTCGAGGAGTCATTCAAGGAGTGATTATGGCACATACTCTTCTTTCTACGTGATCATTCATTTGATTCATTGACCATGCATTGATCAGGGCTTCTCCACAGCGGAATTTGCACCCCAGCCTGGACCGTAGCTCGCTGCGGTGCCAGCTGGATCCTGAGTTTTGTTCATCTCAAACTGTTTAAACGTTTAAACCTCCAATAGATCACAAGGATTCACAAGGACATTCTAGGATGGTTGACAAGAGATTGGAGAAAACAAACGCTGTCAGCAACTTCAGAAAGATTGAAGAAGTATTAAAGACAAACATTGACAGCACTGCCAGTCAAAAGGCTGAACACAAAAGGCGCCTGTTTATGCGAGTGTGTGCATAGGAGGGTGCAATGCAAACCACATGTGGTCACCACATGGTGTATTGAGCACAATGCAAACTAAGTCGAACTACCACTCAGCCAATCTCAGCCATATTCCGCCCATTTTCCTCAAGGTCCTGATGCCTGGATTCTGCCTGTTTTTCAACGGTCCCCTTTGTCGTTTAGGCTGTGGACTGTGGACTGAGTCCCAAACATCTGCTCCATGCACCACAACCACGTTGCAGGCTGCCCGTGCCAACCAGTGGTGTACTGAAACAACAAGGCGCAACCTGAACTTAGCAACTCAGTAGCACTCCATCACATTCTAAATAAAGTCAACTCTCAGACTTACGGATTCTAAGGCATCAGCAGCACCTCCAGTGGAAGCACACAGCCAGACATCATGACCTGGATACCAACTCAACGATTCATCCGAGATTCATAACACCTTTGACACCTTGATGAAACACCTTGAAAACAAACACCTAGATATGTCAAACGTCTTACTGATCCATTCTGATCCAATGCGACGATCGAAGAGTTCACGCGTTCCAGGTCGGGATGTCTCTGAGGAGCCAGCGTCCATGACTGGGCCTGGGGCTGTTCCATCTCGGTGTTAAAAATTCATAATGACTCAGATCTTATCACACTACTAATCACTTTGGTCTAATTAGATCTAATTCGATTAGATGCATCTAATACTCTAATTATATACAGGGATTTACTAGGTTGCATTCGGTTACAAGTTCCAGCGCGCAACTGGAAACAGCAGTGCAAAAGGACAGATCGGCAGATCGGGAACAGTTTCGAGTCTGGCCTTGCAACTCAAAGGTGTCATAGATGCAGCCTGAAAGGTTGATGACCAGGTAGCTGCCAGGATGGTCGCGGTTCAACCTTGCCGCCAGCCTTGTCATCACAAACTTTGAATAACTTGATCTTGGACGATTTTTGTAACATTCTGCACAAATCACTCCAGCAAGTCAGCAGAAACCCTGAACAGCATCCTGACAAATGCTCATGACAATTTGTTGTAAACTAAGAGCCCAGCCAATGCTGCCGCGGTCGGCTTGGGAAGTCCGTGGCAATAAGGTTCGGCCGCACCAAAGACAAGCGACAGCTGTAGTCTTCAAAGGTAAACTGCCACTCCTGGCTGAATGGAAAGCATGCTAGACCTGCCGCCAAGCCTCCCTTTCTGGACACAAGGAGAAAGATTTTTAAATGAAAAGATGGCGAATGATGTCGAATGATGTCGAATGATGTCGAACAGTGAACAAAAACGGAAAGTTTCTCTCAGTCTCTGCCAGGAACTGCTCCAGCTTAGCATTGAAACAAGTGAAACGAGTTGAGATACAAAACATGGGTACTGCATTGAGTATCATTGGGCAACTCCGGTTCGTTCCTATATCTTGGTTTGTGTGCAAAAAAATTGATGCAAAAGCCAAACTTCAGAGGGGCAAGGAGAGTGTGACATAGGGCAGAGGAATCAAATCAAGCTGAAATCATCCAATACTAATCTAATACATGTGCAATAATGTGCAATACGTATTCCAATTATTCTACGTAAGTCAGTATTTTGCATGCTCCACTTTTTGTCGGCAGTTTGCTGAAAGGGCATCGGGCTAAGCTCAAATATGCACCATTGCAAATTGGCTGTGTCCCACCTTTTGCCAGCATGACATCCAATGATTTGAAATGAAATGCTGATGTGTCAAGCTCGTGTCCAAGTGCTGAATGTAAACAATGTAAGTTATCTATATAAGTTATATAAGTGCTATAAGTTACATACTTGTGGATCTTGTGAACATAATGGAGAGAAATGCGATCCTTCTGCAGGGCTTCCGCCGCATCTTTCGCAGCGACTTTGACGGCAGAGAAGGCATCCCGAAAGCTGCTCGGCATTGTTCGGCATATGATCAGACCAGGCCAGTGCTTTGAGATGCTTTGAGGTGGTTCCGCGCATGTCCTGCTTGATCTGGTCGTACTCCAAGGTGATAGAAACTGATATATTGACTTTGGCATGTCAAAATTGTCAAATGGAAAAACATCAGCTTCAGCCGCTGTGAGGCAATCAAATTGCACTCAAATCGAAGCTTCGGGTGGAAGGATCCTCGAGAGTAGGTTGACATACGTTGAGCACGATTTCTGTTGGATCGTTTCTATCCTCCGTGGGATGTTGCGTCAACGTGTATCTCATGCTTTCAAAGCTTGAAAGTAAAGAAGCTGAGAACAAATGGAGTATCCACTCAGGCAGTGACAAAATATCTGGAAGGAATTCCAACGATCTGCATTTTCTATTCGGATCGGCAAATTCAAGGGCCAGGCTACTCTTTGCAGGCGAGCGAGGGTCCCAGAGACGCACCTTCCAGTGCTGGGTACAAAGCCAACTGTGCTCCCAACTGTTCAAAGGATGCAGAGAACATTGGCAAAACCATTGCAGAACCATTGCAGAACGAATAACCCAATAGGACGAATTGTCAAAACATGTCAAGACATGTCAAGATCTGTAAAAATCACTTGGGTCTGCCAGGGATCGTGCAACTCGGTCCACACCAGCGGAGACGAGCAATCCCCGCTGCTCCAGCAGGCAAAGGCTCAAGACCTGGGCAAGTGGCTCACTCAAACCCCTCCAACTCAAAGACATTCAAAAACTAAATATAGAAAGAAGATGAAAGAAGGACAGATAAGGATAGATAGGGATAGAATTAGGATAGAGGATAAATAAGGTTTTGGAAAAGACGCCAAAACACCGCAGTGGTACAAAAACATGCAAAAACCAATGGCTTCGATAAGTTTTGATCTGCACTCGCCTTCTCGAAGTGCCCACCACATTCGAAGCGGTTCCGGCCACCTGGAAAGACGTCCTGACACCCACTGTTTTTTCTTGTTCAAGGATGTTCAGGGTACAACTGGAAAGCATTCCAGCAAGCACAGTGAAAGCACAGACTGAAACAATTTTGGTCATTGACTTGTGAGAACTGCAAAATGATGAAGGAAAAGCTAGAGTCAGCATGATAGAGGAAATGGATGTATGTGGATGTATGAGGGCGGGTAGGGATCGATAGGGATATATATGGATCGATATGGTAAATCTGCGCAAGGTAGAGCCTTCTTGCCAGTCTCAACATCCCAGCGAATGAGCGCACAGTCTTTGCCGCCAGTGTACATTGTACCTCTCTGAACATTACAGAGCCATCACTTTTTGATCTTTTTTGCGGGGAGAGACTAATGCTTTGGCAGCAAGAATGCCAGAGCCAATCATTCTACTCTGCAACGCAAAGTGATCCTTGAGAAAAGCTCCGAAATGATTCTCTAATTTCTCCACTAAACTACCTTCTCAGCCCTCGTGCTCTGACAGCCTTCGTCGGAATTGAGACAAACACAAGTTGCTGCCATCTTATGCCTGGCACACCGGCACACCGGCACATCACGTGGCAAAAAAAGAGAAACGAAAGACGAAACCCAACAGGTGTCACAATATTTCACAATATTTCACAATATTTCACAATATGTCAGGATAAAGGCAGCAAAACATTGCCAGCTCTACCCTTTGAGAAAGCGCGGTTCTCCCAAGGTTAGCTTCGAGACCTCGAAACACAATACCAAGGAAGACCAAGGAAGACCAAGGAAGACCAAGGAAGACCAAGGGTGGAAGTACGAAGAAAGTCGAGGGCGTCCTGTCCAGCTTGGTCTCAGTGGCGTACGCTAAATTTGGTCTTCTTTTGCTTGGTGAGCTGATCCTGATAGAAAACCAAGCCTGATCTACAAGCACCACAAACGAAACAAGCGGTGAGCCGGCTTAGCCGTTACAAATACTCGTCTTTGTAGCAATTACATGTAGTGATTACATGTACTAGTAATTACTGGTACTATATATTAATTCACTGCTTCTTGTCGTCACCCTGCAATCCTCAATCCTCTTTCCTTTAATGCATCCCGCATTTTCTCAGCTTTTTACTTTGACAGCGTCAGTTTCCATCGCTGTTGCTTCTTCCACTCACATAGTCTCACCGTCTCCGTTTGACTTTCTTTGTCCCATTGAGAGAACAATAAGTTGAATATAGTCAAATAACAATCAAGATTAAGACATTTTGAGTCTCTTTGGCGTTTCAAACTGTCCTGAATCTGCTCAGGAGTTCGAGTGTCCCCCATGTTGGTGAGATACTCCTGCTACAAAGCCGGAACAGCAAATGCAATTTTCTCAGTCAGTTGCTGAAAGACTGTCTCCTTAGGCTGGTGGAGAAACTGCACCGGTTACATCCACTTGCAAAATGTATCTTCACGTGTTACTTCGAGTATATGTTTCTTTTGTACAATAGCTTGTCTAATGTACTGCATGTATTGCAACAATGTGCGTATAGCCTACACGGACACTTAGTACCGCATAGTAATAATAGGAGAAAAAACAGCATCCATCCACCACAAGCTGGCCTTGGCGAGTCTCACTCGTTTCTCATCTGGAGTCTCAAAGAAGTCCTCCTCCTCCTTTCAGAGAGGGTCAATTTCCATCGAATTTCAATAAAAACTCCATGATCTGTGACAAGATTCTGATATCCCTCTGATACCATTCTGACTCCATCTTTTTCCCGTCCTCCTCCACAGCAACGGGCACCTACTGTTCCACTTCTGAGGTTTCAGAGACAACTACTACTACGCTTCCAGGGTCACCACACTTGAAGGATGAGTCAATGTGAGTTAATATGACTTGAGATGAGCAGATCTGCCTCAATATTTGTCAATATGAGTCTATGCCTCATATAATAAGTCAGTGCTGGCACTTCTCAACTTCTTTCACGTTTCTCACACGGCTGTATCTCACTACCACACTCAATATGAGTTTCTCCAGCGCCTCTGAATCTTCATCGGATGCCAAATCGCCTTGTGCATCTGCCAATGCGTCCTCCCTGGCACGGCGCCTTAGAATTTCTGTTCACGCCAAAGCAATTTGTTACACAATTGGATGCAATGTGCTATATAATTTGTGTTACACAGTTAGATGCAATTGGTTGTAGGCCTGCGCTCACACTGTCTCATACTACCATATGCTACTAGTATCTTTCAATTCTGTTGCGATTGATGCTCTGTTGCTTGGCGCCGTAGTCAAAATTCACAAGTATTCACATATGAAAGTTCGAGGAGGTCGCGCTTTGGCCGTGCTCGAAGCGTTGGCCTGTCACAAGTTCCCAATGATCGAACAGAAAGGTTGGAGGTCTTTCAGGTTCAGGCTGACTCTTATGAATTCCCTGCTAAAAGGACCACCGACATTGGACCAACATGTCTGTCAGTAGAATGTAACATGTCTCATGTCTAACATGTCTTCTACCGTGATATTGCACATATTGCACATTCAGCTTCTTCGTTCTTCGGGGAACGCACTTTTTTTCATGAAGCACGACAGTGCAGGGTGCTTAGAGCCCAGATACCTCGAAGCGATGCTCACCTTGCGTGCATTTTTTCAATGCTGCCTGAGGTCGATCGCAATTCTTGGCACAGCCTCGCTTTGCAACTTTCAAATACTTTCAAATACTTTCAATAGGTTTGTCATGGCTTGGCGACTCACTGACTTGGTCCTGTTGATTTTTTATGACTGGTATATTGATGTATGTTCTATGACATTCTGTTCTGTGCCCTTCGACGTTCCTTGTCTCAGCATTCTGAAAATTGTCAAGCAATCAGAGTGCTGGAAACTGCTGGAAATTGCTGGAAATTGATGGAATCAGGATTGGTATCTCGGTATCTCGGCACTCGTTCCTTCGGCCTCAGCGGACTCAGTTCCTACTCAGTTGACTGGAGGGACATCGCATCATCTAGATCTAGCACTTGAAGGGCAAACAACAAGAACAACAAGGGAACAACCAAAAAGCTACGAAGGAGTGGGCTCCAGCCAAACCACTGAAATCGATGGCGTGCTGCAGTATGAAGGCTTCAGATGGAGCCCATGGGGACGGGGAATCCTGTTTTTGTTTAGATCTTCAACGAAGTTCAACCCATGTTTTCAACGAAATTCAACCCAATGTTCACCTGACCTGGGCACGTTTAGATTAGTTTGCAGTAGATTTTTAGATGTGGCGATCTGTGCAAAAGCATTGCATAAAATACGATGGCTGCAGCACTACTACCAGCGTGCTTGTTTCCTATCAGTACAGCTGTGGACAGAATGGAGTGGAGGCTTTCCAAGTGATGCTGGTGTCAACAGTGTCAACACCATAGAAAGAACAAAAACAAAGCACATTCTACTATTCTACAGTAAGTGTTGAAATCATCCCATTGGAGATTCCAACAAGCGTCGATGGCCTGATTTAAGCCGATTGCACGTAGCATGGTGGGAAGATTATTCGAAAACGCTTCAAAGGTGCCCGAAACGTGAGTTTTTTGGCTTTCGCAGTGCCGGGGCGGTTTCCAGACCCACATTCATCACATTCTAAGGTTCGCTTGTGAAATATACACAGTATAGATCAGTATATATCAGTACAGTGCTTCACGATGCTTCACGTTTTATCCGCGTCTTCACCAAGGTTCCTTCCCGCGTTACTCGCAAGGCCAGGGGGCAAAGACGCGTGGCATTCTGACATCATTGATAGTATTCCTTTCCACCTCAGACAGCTTGAGAAATTTGGGTCAAAAACGTGCTTTCCTTTACATCGTGCAAGAGTAAACCGATTTCTAGATTTCAAGGAATCAAATCAAGAATGTGATGAATTTGAGGCTCTGGCGGATCTTTTTCAGAAGCTCTGCGTCCAACGTGAAGCGAGGCTTCAAGGTCTGTGCAAATCAGCTGGGAACAAGTTCCACCTAAAAACCATACGAATCAAAGGCCTTCAAGCCTGAAATCAGGGTTCTCTTCAACGTCCTCCATTCCACTACCAAACGGATCCAAGCGGTACTGATCAAATCGGATCAGATTTTCTCGGCCCAACCCAGGCCTTCAAGCTCTCATAGATCTGCTCAGCCTGTCTGTAGTTGTTGCCTTGCTCAAGCAAATTGTTGCCACGCTCAAGCAAGGCGCTGATGACTTCAGCAACCAAGACCTGATGAACGATGTGCACGATGCAACCAAGCGTTTTATGATCAATGTGCGCTTGAGTCACTTGAGGCACTGGAGCATCAACGGTGGGAGGTTCAGCTGCTCCCCATGGAGCATTGCTGTGATTACAAGTCACTTCTGCACTTTAAATCAAGGCTTTGCCTCGTCGATTTCTTGTGTCGCACGGTGTCGAATCACTTCCTCACGCAAGAAGCGAGCAGGCTTTTTGATCACAGCTGGTCTGGTTTCCTATGTGGTATCGTGTAGCATCAATTTATAATCTGCATTTGCTAAGAGCAAATGGATAGCAAATGGATAGCGAGAATAGGTTCAGACGGGTCCTCCACCTGTACATCTTCACCATCAAACATCAATCAGCATCAAGAAACATCAACAAACATCAACAATTTAACGATAAAAGTCGATAAAGAACACGTAGAGAACAGGTAGAGAACACGTAGTGGTCGTCTACCCGTACCATCTCGGCTCCTCGGAGGTGCTGTTGAGACCCAGTAAAGATCTCAGAAGATCTGCTGCTAATTCTGCCTGCGACGATCTCTTGACACCGAAATTCTCCATCTCTTTGACTGTGACTCTTGCAACTCTTGTTTCACAAGGAAACAATCAAATTTCATGGTACGACTTCATTCTAATAACATATGCATAGAAATGGCTTGTATCAAGAAAAACAACAAAAAAGAACTCCAACTCCATCCAACTCCAGCTGAAGAGAATGTCCACCTTGCCAGTGCTCAAGAGTCCGCGGATGATGGTTTGACAAATCCTGAAGCTCCCCAGGCTCCCCTCTCCCAGTTGTTGAGAGCTGCAAGAATCAATGGTCCGAATGGTCCGATGATCTTCGATGAACTCTACCATTTCACTGTAATTCACAGTCATTGAAGAGAACTCCATCAAATCATCATTGCTTCTCCTTGCTCCTGTCACTGTCTCATTTTTACCTCGTCCTGCTTTTGGATCTTTTTGGCACATGGTTTCTGTCAGTTCTTTGGTATCATCAGTCCATTCGTCCAAGCCACTTCTTGTCAGCAGACAGGCGATCCTGCGGCACTGCTTAAAAGGCATCAGAATACTGAATTCTAAAGACCAGCCCTGGCTTGGGTGGGCCAAATTGGATCGCATGTTGGCTCGCTTGTGTCTGACGTGTGACATGACTTGGTCCCATGCAAGCAATACAACTCATACCATACCAGAAAAAAGCCACTAAAGCCACTTGAGCCACTTAAGCCACTTAAGGTCACTTGCCAACGCTCCTTGTGTGTCTTCAAATAGAAGCGGGCCCCTCGATCGAAAGCCCGACACGAGATGCAGGCCTACTCCAGGGCGCCCAAAAGAAGAATTTGCAATGAAGGAAACGCTGACGACAAGACATGACACGTGGATGTGACTTTGTCTTGATGAACATCTGATATTCCTGGCCCCAGGCATATCTCTTCTTGATACATGTTGATACCCTGAATAGATCTGAATAGGCAGTGTAGATTCCTGTGGATTGAGCTGAAGTTCTAGGATGGTCTGAAGATGGTCTGAATTCTCAACTGAATCTGCAGTCCAACATGTTTCGGAATGTTTCGCATGTTTTCTCTCTCCTTGGGCCGTGGCCGTGGGGCCGTGGCATGACAGGATGCTGCCTGGAGCAGTGCCGTTTGCAGTTGTGCCCCAAGACGGAAACGGAACCGCGAGGAGGCACCCTCTGCCAACCTCAGGCCAGAGCCACAGGCAGCACAGGCAGCACAAATGCGATGTGTGTCTTGTGTTGTTTACAGATATTTACAGTGGAATGTTGCGGCCACAAAACCTATCTTTGCAGTTTTCTATGGTTTTCTATAAGTAGTCAAAATTAGCCAAAGTAGTTTCACTCGGTTTCTGCTCACAGGCGCTACCTGGTTTCTGTGAAATCGCTCGTGGTTTTCTCTTTACGCCTGGACTCCAAGTGCAACTGAGTTTCTTGAAAGCCTTGTCCAAACGTTTGGCATTTGCCAGCAGCCTTCACAAATTTCACGCGGCTTCGAAGTCAATGCCAGAACAAAAGGCACAAGCAAAACACAATTTGAAATCAGAAGCTGTTTTCAGCTGACTTTGGAAGCTGACTTGTCATCCTTCATTGCTTCAGAATCAGAAGGTCTTTACATGTCTTTAGTTTATGACGCACTAGTTCCCAACACTTGAGACACTTGAGGTCCAGAGGATTTGCGGTCCAAAGGCTGCTCCAAGGCACTTCACCACCACGCTCAAAGTGTAGATGCTCGGAGCCAGTCCCTGTGCCATCATAGCCTCCAACAGCTGCTCTCCTCGCCATGGGAGTTCCATGAGAACTATGTGATGTTCTGTATAATATGTACATTAATTTATTAATATATATATATATATATATATATACGAAGGAAGTTTAGAAGTGAAACTTCCGACAATATGGACAGTTGAAAAGCAGAGGTGAGAAAAGTCAGAAGTGAGAAGATCAGAGATGAGAAAGTCAG
>BGPT01000010.1:574126-640644 GCA_003297045.1 Symbiodinium sp. clade C Y103
ACATGGAGATCTAGCACAATAACATTGAAATTCAGGGGGCCCGGGGGGAACTTATACATCATACACCTGGGGTTTGATTAATTTGTCCATCTACTGTATTATTATCATTTCTTATCCGCATTTACCAAGATAGTTATGGTTTTAATTCTATATTCATAATCATTATATCTACTATGTCTATTATACCTGTTGATACAGTACTTGATATTGGAAATGAAAGAAAAGCTGGGACTTCCAACACTGCCATGTTTTTTTTTAGTGCTGGTTCGGTGGCGCCTGGTTCGGTCATTGCTGCCATGGACACCTGGCCGCAGGGACCACCATCTTGGGGCCCCCCAGCGGCCACTGAGAGGATTGCACCAAGCACAATTCTGTAGGGAATGTCAGGTGCATTTGGTTTGCATCTTGTTCGTTTGTCCGTTCAGTTCCGTTCCCATTCTCCCAAGGATTTTTGTATCACCCGGTACATTATTTTGATCCTGTTCATCATTAATCCGTCGCATGGCCAATCTTGGAATCGTAGATAGCCTGACCAAGAAAAACGGGTTTGCTTCTTAGTATATTGCATCCCCGCTGAAGGCAAAAGATTGAATTGCGAAACTACCCATTCATTCGGCTTCGCCAGGAGAACACACCAACTCGCAGGAAGCTTCGCTTGCCTGACTCTGGCTGGACATAGCGCTCTCCAGTAGCGGTTGGCGCTCTCTCAGGGTTTTGGTCACAAAATCGGCTGCGGCAAATCTGGATCTCATGAAGGCCTTCACCATGCAGGTAAGTCCAGATAAAAATGTTGTGACAAAATCACCTGGCAGACCTGGCACATCTTTTAATTGGTAGCAGAATATCATCGAAGGTTAATCATGAATCAGTAAATCAGTTTTAAGTCAAGAAATCAGTGACACATCCCAAGTCTTTCGTGCAGCCTCTGATACCATGGGCAATACCGATTCTCAACCAGCGCAATCATCATGACTTCAAGAGACCGATGCAACTGGTTTACGGTGTAAGACGTTGGCCGATCATGAAGCAATACTTGATGACTTCATCACTTCATCCTCATCATCCTGTACTGGGTCACGACTTGAAGATTTATCTGGCGGAAGCACAGTATATTAATTCAAGAACCTGAAAAAAAAAAACAGAAATCATACCTGCTTGCTCTTTTCCTGTCTTATGGTTGCTCAGGTTGATGAATTATAGTAGTGAATCAATTCAAGTCGCTTATTGAAAAGGAACCATCCCAACACATATCAAAACTTATCTGGTTGGTGGTTTTGACTATAATTAATCCCAAAAAACTTTGGGTCATCTCAACCAATCATCAATTTTGAAAGGTCTTTTCAAAACAACACATTGAAACCCCCGGACCCCCAGTTGTCATCTGGTTTCCTTCATCGCTCTGATCCCGATAGGAGATCTCAGGGCACCCGGGCACAAGCGTCTCGGGCAAAGCTCTCCGAAACACCTTGGGCTTGAAGAACCATATGCCTCGAACGGGGGCCTGGGTGGGTTTGTCCCTAACAAAAAAAGCACAATTATGAACTATCATGGCCATAAATGATGGATGTTGATGGACACAGTGACCTGGGCCTATTCAATATCAAATGAGGATATTATGGATACAATGACCTGTTAATTATCATTATACCTGCATTGTCCATATTTTGATGGATGGCATCGGAGAAACTTAACCATAAAATGGGGATGTGAATGGAGTTGGAGTTGGCTGGTGCGGAGGACCTGATGGATCATGATGGACCGTTTTATTCATGTTATTTAATTACCATTGTTTAACATGTTGCCTTGAAAAAACATGGAATTTGTACGACGTTTTATGCAGTTACCTTGTGATACCTCATTTTCAGACAAATCAACGGCAATTCACACTTGGACTACTTAGTAGCTTACTGGCACGTACGGTCGACATGGGGGACACAGGGAATGGGACATGAAAGGTATTGGCATGATGTCAAACAAATCCACGCTGGGATGTCCAACATCCAATATGGATCCTATTTCTGCTGTGGGTGTATTGGTGCTTGAACTACCTTTAAATGGGTGTCTGAAAATCATCCCTAGATAAATCCACTGGTTCACCATTAACCATCGGTTTCCCCCTCAAATTGCCATCGGTGGTGTGCACCCAAATTCAGGACATTTCCCAGAAAATATGGCTTTGTCTGCAAATAGGGCAGCCCAAAATTCAATGGGTAATCCTCATTTTCCCGTATTTTCCCGTTAAATGGATTTAAATGGCACGTTCATTGGAGATAGACATATGCCAAATTTTCCCATAGTTTCCCATCATTTTCCCCTGTATTCCATCAATATTAGGAGATCCAATCCCTCCAAACTCGCTCCCAGCTCCTCAGAGCCAAGGTGCCCTATCCTTGGGTGAACCTGCCAGGCTTGAGGCAAAAAGTTTCATGACCATTTCTGGGGTCGACCAATCGACTATACCCTCTGGTAAACTCACATAGATATGGAAAATCATCATTTTTCGCGGGAAAATCTACTTTTAATGGGGAAAAATCGACCAATCGGCTTCTGTCAGGTGCCATTTGGGTCTGGAATGAGGAACCGCCAGCCTTCGGCCATCGCTTGTGGTGTTCCTGCATCGACTGGGCGTCCCGGCTGGGAGATTGCTGACCAACTTGCCCCTTGGAGTGATCTCCCAAACCTCGGTGGCCGTCATCGTCACAACACATCCCATCCCATCCCATCTATGCCATGTTGATCTGTATGTGTTCTCAAAGCCTTCACCATTTACCCCATGCCTCCAAGGTGAGCAGTCTTGAAACGTACCGTAAGCAGTCCATGTGGATCCCTCCGGCTGTGATCATGAATTTGTTGTATTGGCAGTACTGCAAATATGACATGACACGGAAGGATATGCACAATCCTCTGACTACAATAAAAGCTCTGGGTAACCAAACTTTGATTGCTCGATATGCGGACAATCCTTCTTAGTACTAATTACTATAGCAAGTTGTCACTTGTTGTCTTTTTTTGGGGGTACACCGGTACACCCTTAACAGGCGGAGTTATCATGCTGGGCTTTCAGACACCTCCGGGTTTGGAGGCCAAGACCTGCCATCGTTGACGTGGCGACTCTGGGAATGTGGCAAACAGTGGGGTTATGTGGGTTGCGACAAAAACTCTCTTCAAAAAAGGTTGGCTAAACAGTTCAATAGAACTTAGACTTAGAACTTCTAGAAATTCAACATATGACATCATATCACCACATATTTAAACTTAGTATCATCATCCCCCATATTATCCCTGTTACATATTGCTAGCGACTACCCCCCCCATTTCTGCTGGTTAGAACTCGCCCAACAAACGTCCCAAGCGTTTAACTGGACGCCTGCAGCCTCTTCAACAGCTTGCGCGCTTTGTCCACTGGCTCCAGTCGTGGTGCATCCTGCAGGGGAGACTTCACTCGTATTGATCCATAATATCTATAGTGAACATATGTGAAAATTGTATTGTTTATATACGATGTACGTAAATATGATTAAATATGTGTATATATATATACACTATAATATGTACAGCATCTATATAATATATAGATGTGTAGACATTGTAAATGTGTCTATATATTATGTATATATTCAGTATGTGGACATGTGACATGTGGTTATTATATAGCGTTTATTCTAGGGGCAAACTTGTCAGAACAAGTCACAAGTCCAAACACATCAATTAATATTAACACAGCCATTGGTTGGGGGGTCAAAAGGCATTGGCATCTTGCGCAAACGAAGCTGGCCCATGGCCGTAGATGGGTATGAATCTAAAAGGATGTACATTACATATGATAGTTTCAAGGTTGAACAATGTGGAATCCAAGTCGTATCAGCACATCTTCTGAATGGATTCACCGATTCACCCACTATAATATTGGCTGAATGCCAGCATTGACGCGGTTGCGAAGAGTTCAACTCCTCGATACAACTCGCTTGGGAACATAGCATATTCATACCAGACCATCCAGAACTGATGCAAAAACTGGCCAGCTACATTCAACGTGACTTGACCCAAGTTGCCAAGATGTAAAGGTTGATACAGTACATCATGATACTGTACATCAGCTCAACTGTCCTCGAGAACTTTGCTGTTTCTTAAGCAAACAAAACATGGCGAACTGAGTCACTTCACCCACGGAAAAACCTAACCTCAAAACAGCTGGGATTTATGGATGTTCATTGCGAAAACATTGGTAATGAATGGGCTTTGATCCATCTCAATCTTGACAAATTCAACTCATTTTATTCGGTGCGAGTACCATGAAACATTTCCTGTGGTCTCAATTCGTCAATTCTGGCTGAAAATGAAAAAGGAACCATCCAAATTGCTGCTGTAATGGAACATATATCGAATGATTAACCATTGGATTCTGGGTACCCTATTTTCAAACCCATGGTGTGAGATATGGAACATTTATGACAAATTGCATGGCATGAATGGCGGATGTTCGTAGGGCCCATGGGGCTTGCGGACCTTTCTCTGATGGTTTACAACAAGACGCGATACTGGGAGCCCGTGCCACCCATGGCAAAGAATTGATCTCCTGATAGTGGGATTTAATGGGATTTTAAGGTGATTAATGAGGATTTAAGCAACACAAATGGGGACAACATATAAGATATAATATCTAATGAGATTTACATAGATTTACTCGCTGGTAAACTAAGATAGCCAATGGTATATATAGATGGGCCATTTCCTTCGATGATTTACATATTAGAAATGGGGATTTTCCATATCTATGTTTCCTGGTAGCGTTCCCGTTCTAGAATGACCATGAATTTGTGGATTCGATCCGCAATTGGAAGAATCTCCTGATGGCAAACTTGGGTATTGAAACCGCTTGGGGCATGTATCAGCATTGTGCGGTAGTTTTGGTCAATTAGAATGTGTTCACCACAAACCTTGAAATCTGCGCTAGTCGTTGCAAGGTCGACACTGTTGGCAAACACAACTTCGGATGGGGGGGGGCCATCCGCAGTCAGGTCTTCTTCACAAGGTTAAAGGGAAGATTTGCAGGTTTCATCCCAAGATTTGGGACCCAGAATACCATGGTGTATCGCCATGTTCGCATTGATCCCATAAGCTGTTCCCAAACGTGCGCCTGGTTGGTACCATGGCCGGCAAGTGCCAAAGCCAGCACCTGGGGCGCAGCTGGATGGGACTTGCTGATGGATGGGGGTCAAAACCACTCAGCGTTGAGAACGGTGGGGATGTTTTCCATGAAGAAAGTATCACACAAATAGTCCAAAAACTGCGGGAGAATTTCCAGCAAGGAATTTTCTAGACCTTAGTTTAAGCTAGCCCAGCAACCAACCTTCTGCCTTTCTTTTTGCAAGCCTGGATGGGTACCAAAACACCGAAAACACCCCCTCAATCTGGCCATATTAGAACTAGTTCCACATCCCCATCCTTGTTGTTTAAGTCGCCATCTATGTCTATTGAGTCTATTGATTTGTTTCGTGTGTCGTGAATCCCTGATTCAACCTCCGGGATGCCCGACGGGCGTCGCCAAATCCTGGTGGATCAAAGTACTGAGTTCATCAAAACTCATGTTTGGTTTCTACCAACAGAACTAGGGGTCCAAACCCCAAAGATGCATGGAACCACACCAACACAAACACTATCATGAGAATTACACAATACAAGTACAGCTTCTTTCAATCAACAACTAGCTTACAGTGAATCCATGTTACTACTATTGTTTATCATGATAAGTGTTGTAATTCCACTATGGGCTTTAACCATCACGTAACTATTTTTGGATGCATTCTGTATACAGTAATAATTCACCAACGTGAAGAGTTTGGTCATCTGGGCTGGGGATAGTTATTGTACCCAATTCCCATTCCCATCATTCCTGTGACAATGTGGAATTCGGTCATCATGAATCATGCAGAACAATCATAGTATGGTTACCTTATATACAAGTTATCCATCACACCCTCATTATATAGTCCATCCTGTGTAGTATTCCTAAGTATCCCCTTATTGATGTTCATATCACCTACACTAACTATATCACAATCTTGCTGGACATATCCTCATTTATCTCATTTATTGATAGATAAACCATGATAGATCATCCAGCACTCAACAGCTCATCACCATCACAGCTCCTCACGATGCAACTCGGGCGCATCAGTGCGCTCTAAACCTCGGAATGGGCCATGGGATTGAAGTCATCAGGGATGGAATCAACAGCAGCAGTCAATTAGATTGTTGGTTCTTCATATATGTACATACATGTATGTATATATATATATATACATATGTATATATATATATATACAAATATACTGTATATGGATTTGTCTGAAAGTAGGGTACCCAAAATCCGATGGTTGATAGTTGCGATAGTCATATTCCCCATGAAAGTAGCTATTTGGGTGTATACCATTGTATACCCCATTTTCAGACACACACGTATAATATACATATTTATCAAAAAGAAATCACGCTTGAAAAGGGTATACATACGCATCTCCTAACATGAGTACGCTTGTATATATGTGTACCTGAGAAGCCAAATGACCATTATTCTGAAAGTGTTGACCCATCAAATGAAGATCAACCATGCAAAATAAGGGTCGATTGCTGTAGGTTCAAAGTAATTGGTAGATGGTTAGTTGCTGACATGATAAACCATTCATGGGTTGCTAATTTCAAGCAACACCCGTTTGTTTGGCGTGGAATTGGTTGGAATTAAATATATAACCAATATCTATTTGATTTCATAGGTTCGGTGAATTGCCAAGCGATTGCTATTCCAGCAAGAATACACCAGTATAGCGAACATTGAGGATGTTGACCAACCCCAAAATATGTTCCAACCGGAAATAGAATAGGGAATCCATGTATGGGTCGATCAATGGACCAGGAGGAGCAATCTGCAGGGAACCTAAAGCGTTCATCATCGAATGTAGTTTCTCTACAAGTGTGTATATGGAGGTTTCCTAAAATAGGGGTACCCACAAATCATCCATTTTAGATTGGGATTTTCCATTACAAACCATCCATTTTTGGGTACCCTCATTTTAGGAAACCACCATATAGTTATTCATGATTATCCATGTATACCCTTGCCCCTGCCTAAGGATGTGAATGGGTTGTTAGACCTGGGTAAAAAAATGATCTATGGATATCTATGGGATGTAATGGGATGTAGCCTCAAACAACGAGTTGTGGTAATTGATAATTGTCGGATGTATCATTCACATGCAATAAATGATCGACGCGGGAAGTTTTCAACTTGATTCAATAGGGATATGATATAGCCAGTGAATTAACATGCATTGTCAGTTGCCAACCTGCCATAAGCAATGGTAGAATGGAGTGATCACATACCCTCTCAGGGAAATATAGCTGGCTCCCCTTCTGAACATGTTTCTTCTCTTCAACACTGAGATCTTTCCGAAAAAGGTTGGTTTACTGGAGGGGAAACTTTGCCTGAAATCTTCGGGCTTCGGTCGATCGCTCAGACCCATGGACCCACTGTTTCCTCACTGAGACTTCACACCTTCGTGTTCCTCCTGTCGAAAAGCAGCAGGTCTAACAGATCCAGGAATCCGGATCTTTGACAAAGAAACCGGAGACGCTTTTGCCCCATCAAATGTACTCCATTGCTTCACTTTCGGGAACGAAGAAGGATGGGTTTAAGCTTTAAGGCAACCCATCAAGTCGAGGACTGCACAGATCTTCACAGACCTTTGCTTGGGCAAGTCTAATTTGAACATTTCAATATACCCTTCCCACGGAAAGAAGTTGGTCTGTGGCTCTGAACGAGGCCAGGCGGGTATGGGTCCGAATTTGCCCACCAGCAACTACCACAGTTTCAAAACAATTCGTTGCAGGTGTCAAAACTCATCCCAGAAGAGGTCAGTGAATTGAAACTCAAAATTCGGATACCAGTGGACCGACAAAATGTCCCACAGGTTGTCATTTTCTAAGTAGCGAACCCTTCAGTTTTGGGGTCAAGAATCGAGCACGAGCCCCAGCTGCCTCGCTCCAAAGGCGATAGCAAACTCCTTCCGCAACCCCTGGCCGCGCGCGCACGAATCAAGGGCCCAGAAGAAATTGACTTGCTAGTTATACGGAGTAATACTAGTAATGAAAGCATTGAAAATAGTAAATAATGATAATACATCATAATACATCATAATCATCAGCATTATAATTGGCATAAATATGATGAATATACATAAATATCATATATAAAGCCATTTTAAGAGTAGATGGAATGGTAACACTTGGTTGGGGGTTGTTGGTTGTATAGTAAAGTAATTCTCATGATTGTTAAAAGAGGTTGAACTGCCCCTCAAAGCCTGCCCCACCTTCCTCTCTGGGGATTCTCCAAAAAGATGAGCAATCTCTGGTGAAATTGGGAGATCATTTATGGTTTTGGGGCCATGTCAAGCCCTCCAGCAATCAGAAAATTGGCGAAAATCCTCGCACTGAATATGCTCTTGATTTGATGGGATAATCATCCATCAATGGGAGATTTTTCAGCTAGCCATGTTTGAGGACACCGGAAGGTACTTGGGGTAAAAGTATACCTCCAATAAGGGCCTTGGTTTTCAGACACGCCCAGGTTCATCACAGTTGGGGATCATCATTCCATGTACGGCAAATGGTGATGCGTGAAAACCTTTTTTCATACCATACTTTTAGGGATGAACATCTATTTGCCTACTATTTTGCTGTTCACCACAAGGTGTGGGGGCCCCTTTGTTAAGCTAAGTTTGTTTGTAACTCTAACAACTAACCAGGGTTTATAGTAGATATAATATACTAGTGTATAACTACATGCAGTTAATGGGTTTGTAAATCAATGTAAAACTGAGGGACACCACCTTTTTCACTCCGGGCTGTGACCCTTGAAATAACTGAGGCCCCAAACGGCCAGCTCTTCCACGACCTGATGACTTCACCGTGAGACACGGTTATGCATCTTGGCCACATCTCTCCGAAAATTGGGCACCCCCAAGAAAAAACGATGATATTATCATTTGCCCCTTATGCGATCTTATATCTGGGTATCCCCTCATTGCTTCTTAAATGTCCAATCTTTGCTGGGTAGATTGCTGCAATCATTCAAATCCAGATTTATCCATCAGTTTCCCCGTGTTTAGACCCAGGTAAGTGTGTCTGAAAATGGCGCACTGGCAAAATAGTTGCTGTGAAATTGGAAATTATGATAAACAATGGGAATTAGGCAGTACCCTTGGTCGCCTTTTAGACAATGGAATATGAAAATCCTGATCAGATCATATGATACCCTCTGGTAAACTAACATAGCTATGGAAAATCACCATTTTTAATGGGAAAATCCACTACTGTATAAATGGCCTTTTTCAATAGCTATGTTAGTTTACCAGAGGGTAGAACCCCCCATACCCTCTGGGAATCAGACATGGCTTGCTGGACAAGCCCCCACTTAGTTCGATGATATGCCGCCCAGCTAGAAACCTCCATCTATAGGGGATTTCCCAGCCACGTCTGAATGCCAAAGGGCAATCATCAACCAACCATCGTTTGTCAGTTATATCCACTTTTATCCCCATATGTTTGATGGTTAGAATCCCTATTAAATGACCATATACCCTGGGGTAAACTACCATGGATGTGGAAAATGGGCCATTTATTAGATGATTTACATCTTGTGGTAATTTTGCACATCTATGTCAGTTTACAGGAGGGTAATCCCTAATCCCCCAACTTATCATCAACCAACAAGTGTTTCGCAGCCATTTCTCACCTCCATCCTCCATCCCCTCCATCGGATCCCGGACGTTGCTCCGCCGCGGCCAGCGACACCGGGACCGTCTTCATGCAGCTGAGGGTCGTGTCAGGATTGACCACCTGGCGATTTCGCCAGGGGTGAAGGTGAGGTGGAGAAACATGGTATATCTGAATCTATGGTGAAAATAAACGCCCCTATGGTCATCAACATATACAGTAGATATGTTGATGACCATATTTTTCAAAATAGAGCCCTGAATCGTGCTTGGGGGGTGCTGTTGGGGCTATTATGTAATGGGCATGGTATATCATGGTACTTCATCATTTTAATTCGATAAGCAGGGATCATGGTATTTTATCAATCTTTATCATCGTATTTTAACATAATTTAACCCTACAAGTTGGACATGGGGCTCATATAACTATGGTTAAGTACATCCATTTACAACTGGAACTGCACTTCTCAGTAACGTCGGTGAAGCGCTTGCCCATGCGGGGAGACAAAGATTCTGAGATTTCTACGGAACCAGCAAAACAGCGGTGACTTCACCGTATTTACCATTATGTACGCATATTTTCCTTGTTTGGTTTTGGCCGGAAATGAAGGCTTTACCAACAAGTTCTGGCAATTTTCAAGAGTGAAAAGGATGAACATGAGTCAGGGTATCTTGAGAAATTATGAGAACTAACATATCAGAGTTCATAATGCTAAGTTAAAGGCGTCGGGAGTTGGGATGTTTTCTTCCTCCAATCTCATCAATCATTCCAATGACGTCGCATTGAGGTCGTTGTATTTTTTTTTCAGAATTATGATTGAAATCATCAATGTTTCGGGAACCTGTCGATAAAAAAGGTGTTTGGTATGGTGTACTGTGTCCGTTGACTGCACATCAGCATTCTTCAATCTTAGGAAGAGAAAAAGCAGGGCAGGGTACCTGACCATATCAAGGTTGCCATAAACATGGACCATTTGTATCCATTTGTTGATTGTCTTGGACCCCTTCTCTAACGACTCCGGAAAACCGCCAGCGCTGTGTGCAGTTTTCTCCAGCAATGTGGCAAGTCTGCCAAAGCGATCTAGGACTGAGTGAACCTATAGAGGTCACGCAGCAAACACATCTCCCGAATGGCAAAATAGCTGGAACAGATTGAAGAACCCTACCACTGGCCCAAATTTGGATGATATGACATCGATATACAGTTTCTTCCAAAGTCAATGTGTATATCACCAACATTTTTTGACATGGTTGGGTCCCAACATCAGAGATCATGGTCAGGAGATATGTGGCATGGACGCCACAAACGACATGTCCATTTGTGGCCTATGGTTCCGGACTGCTTTCGGCTCAGAGTCTGAGACAGCAGCGGAGATCTGTTGGAATCATGAGAGGTTCAAGTTCCAATCCAAATCCTACGTGAATGATGTCCTTTAAGCTTGCTCCATGTTTCTGGTTGCGTTCTTCATAATCATTAAACAAATGTAGACAACAGAGTCAACAATCGAACAGTTGCTGAGGTCTCTCTAAGTTTCACAACTGAGACTGAGTGTGCGTAGCTTCTGTGTGGTTGCAAAGAAAGAATTGAATACGGAGCTATCCTTCACGAAATCACTGCAATACCACGCAATACCTTTTAATACAGTATCAATACTGAGTACTATGCCCAACCAAATCTCACCAATAATACTGCTTGTCTGCAAAGAAGCTGTTCTATTCCGGGAATCTGGAAGTTGTCAAGTCCCCTAGCTGTAAAACAAAAGATTACACCAGATACTCCAAGGATCTGTTGCCATCTACGTGGGGCCGTTGTGGGCCGTTTACCTCCATAAAAATCTAGAGCTATGGTGCACCCCCCCCCCGCCACAAATATTCACAAGTATCCCACGAAAAAGGCCTTGCGGATCCTTACGGATGGGTGTCATGAATCCTTGTTGGCAGCTTGTCAAGTATTTTTTTCTTTTGCACTCAGTACCTTGAGTTTTTTCCCCTTAGGATCCCTTAGATTTCCATGATACAGACATCGAGTTCATAGTTCTATCAATGCTCGTACCAGCGACATGAATGGCATGCCCCTCTCTTGTCTATATCTATATAAAACAATAAACAACATCCCAACAGGGAGCATCAGGGAGCTAGACTCATCTATTGTCTTCCAAACATGCAATAAGTAAAGGTACTTTGGATATCTTTGGAGAAAGTTTCCAGTTTTGCCAACCCCAGCCCGCCCGCCAGATTTGAACAACCCCACCTCTGCGACTTTGGAACCGCTTCGATGAAGAACCTCTGCCAGGCACGGGCTGTGAACCAGCGCTTCACGAGGTAAGCATGGCATGTCTATGCTGGATATTTCATGATCTTATCATCATATGTCATCCCTACCCTCTTAGAGGGGGGGACCTATCTTAATTGTAACTTACATTTAGGGTAGGTAAAACCTTCATAAATGTAACTTACATTTCGTGTAAGCGCCACACAAAGTGCACCTTCATAAATGTAACTTACATTTAGGGTGGTCCCTCTAAAATTTGGAGGGGCCTGAAAAATGTTTCATTTACATTTAGAAGGTAAAACCTTCCCAAATGTACATTACATTTTTGAAGGTGCCGTTTTTGTAGAATCCTCCTGTCCTCAAAAATGTAAGTTGGTTTTGGGGAGGTCCCCAAAGCATGAGGCCCCATGGGGGTAAAACATGAAAATAAAGGTAACATTTACATACGCATATACANACAAACTGTTGCAACAAGGTCGGTGCAGGGGTGACTAAACAACCCAAAAACATCCATGGAAAATGTAAGTTAGTGGTCTTAAGGTACAGTTTTAAATGGCAGGAATGCAGGGTTTTGGAACCTTCCCCCATGGATCTTACATTTTTACCACCTTAAAATTCCCAGGATTCCTTCAATATTTGGGGGGAGTGGTGCTGGGGGGAGCCATGGAAACTGTAAGTTAGTGGCCTCAAGGTGCATTTTCCAATGAAAAAATGCAGGTCTTTGGAACCTTCCCCCATGGATCTTACATTTTTACCACCTTAGGATTCCCAGGATTCTTTCAATATTTGGGAATAGTGGTGCTGGAGGGGGGAGCCATGGGAAATGTAAGTTAATGGTCTTAAGGTGCATTTTCCAATGAAAAAATGCAGGTCTTTAGAACCTTACCCTATAGATCTTACATTTCTATCCCCCTAGAATCACCAAGATTCCATTAGATATCATTAGATACCAACATATACCAACAGAAACGGAGGAGGGAGGGGGGGGGGGGGGCAAAAATGTAAGCTACATTTTGTTGCCCCCCCTCCCATTTTCACACCTGAGCTATTTCTGGGAAACTGCCCAAAAATCCTTTGACCAGAGCCATGCCTGGGGGGGTCGTAACTTACATTTTGGACCCTTCCAAAATCTGAGTTTTGGCTGCCTGACAGCTTTTAAGTTACAATTACCCCCCCCACACAAAAAACAAGCCGAAAAATGTAAGTTACATTTTGCCAGGTCCCCCCCAAAAATCAAGGGTTAAGGGGATGGGGATCATATGTCATCATATATCTGCCGGTAATGGATGTTAATGGGATTTTTTAAAACCAATCTATACTTGGAGGTTCCCACCTTTGCACGGGTCGTGAATTTTTGGATTCTCCACTAGTAACCCTCTATCCTCTGTCATCTCTTTCTACTGGTTGAGAAGGGCTCCTATATTCCAATGTTGTTTATACCAGTTGGTATAACTTGGGATAACTATCAACCCCCAGGGATTCTTTTGAATATTGGTGGCCGATATCCTGAAACAAAATGACGCGGACATATCTTCGGCAAACAAAAACTGGAACTCTCCTTTCAACAAATACCAAAAGAAACCCTGAAGAAAATGGAGAAGGCCTTGGGTAAACCCCACAACAACCTACCTCTTGGGGATGGATTTTAGCACCCATCTATGGTACCCATTGATGATGATTTTTGGGATGGTGTATTGTTGGGTTTACCACATCATATGCTCAGTACAAACCAGAGATTTACCATGGTTGCACCATAGACTATCCACGATTCACCGAGATGAAGCATTTTTAACCATTACCCTCTGGTAAACTAACAGAACTATGGAAAATCACCCTTTTTTATGGGAACATCCACTATTTCTATGGCCATTTTCAATAGCTGCGTTAGTTTACCAGAGGGTAATCACAATTAACTAAGGCCATCACGCAGCTTCTTCCAAGATGTCTGGGTTTGGGATCTCCTGCGCTGATCCGCCGGGACCGGATTTCCCCCGTAAGGGACTGCTTCTCTAGTGCTTCAGCCACCAAGATATGAGTCATCTGGGCATCATCATCCCAAATCATGAGATGAAAAATAGGAAATGTTAATATCTATATAATGTAACAACCAACCATGTGTAAGAACATGGTAAACATATAGGAACATATCACATATCTAGTACAGCAATCATGTATCAACTTAACATGTATCACAACCGACCATGTGGTTTAACGTTTAACTTGACCGGTAGATAACCCCAATGGACGGGGTTGCTATGAAGCCTTATTGTCGGTAAACTAGACCCAAACATAAGGCAACTCATTTTGGCCCATATGGTAGCGGACAAACCATAGAGAGCATTCAAAACTCCAGATTGTGAGAAGCAATGCTACAACAGTTGATAACAGTTGTAAGGCATGGAAACCTCCAACTGTCTTGATTTTTTCCACTGTCGCTGCTTCAATCTTCGTACTCTTCCATCATTGTCATTCAAGCATTCCCCCAAAGGTACCCTCTAACAACTACTGTATATAGAAGGCTTTAAGAAACCATTCTTGTTGGAGTGAATGATGCTTCAGAAGCCTTCCCACGACAAGGCCTTCTTAGAAAGGGTCCGGGACAATTTTCATGGCTTAATATCGTGGTGTTTCACAACCAGACCAAGATCCCACCAGCCAATCCTTCATGCAATACAGGAACCCGCCATCTCTTCGGTCATTCAGAGACAAGTACTTCTGCTCCTGGCTGGATCGCAGCCAGGATCGCGGGGGAAACCGAAAAGAGCGGAACGGGAGGATTTTTGTTGGATCCAACCGTTTCCGTGGAAAGGATGGGACAAAATGGGATGCAACAAGTCTGGATGAAATCAAACGTTTCTGTTAACCTTCTACTGGATTTCAAAGACCATCTTTATCCTATTTCAGTTGAAAATCACTGGATATCATCCCTTGCAAAAGCAGCGCTCAGCTCAGTTTTGCCGCCCCATTCACACTTGTGGCCGGTTTCACCAAAATGGACATGGAATCATGGAACCTGCAACAGAGGGCCTAAAAAGTTGACTTGACCTTTTTTTGCAGGGCCACGTTTGAGGTTCCACTGATAGAAATTTCAACTCATCCTGATGGTTTCTGAGATTCCCCATGGGCTTCCCTTCCTGCACGTTGTAAAACCGCGACCAACCATTGATCATGGGAAGCAACTGCCAGGAGCTGGGCGATTGGAGCCTGAAGGCTGATGGAATCTGCTACTGAACCAAAATGGCAAAGAAAACTGTGTAAAATGAACATTTGAAGTCAAAATCGTCAGAAATGAAATGATATATGGGTTTGTCTCAAAATTGGGTAGCTCTAAATCCAATGGTGTATCATCATGTTCCCATATTTTCCCTATTAGAATGCAATGTTAAAATCACCAAATCGATGGTCTCTCAACACTTTTTGCATCATTGTTGTTGAAATTCGGCACAGGTTGGAGGCCCTCAAACCAAGGCCCTGACGTGGTGGCCAAATCGCCATCACAGCCTGGGTTTCTTGGGAGTTCCACAGTGGAGTGAATAAATCTGGGGACTATGAATCTAAGTCTAGGAATGATATGAATAAAGCACACTGAAGTGATGCATTTCAAGATTAGTGTATCCCCAATCATCATCAACCATCAAGAGTTTTGGGAATAGTTCAATTAAAGTTGCAGCATTAAAACAGAAAAATGAAGATATCAGTCACGAATCTGCGATGTGGGAAATCCCAAGAATCGGACGTCGGACCAACAGGAACGGACATCTAAATGACATGTTTTTTGTAGGTCCAAAAAAGAAATGAAGAAACCCTACCAACATGTTTGGAAACACCTGACTTTGCGTTGATGGATTTTTACGAATTCCGAAACACATCTTTAAATATTTCACCTCGAGACCCTGAGTAAAGAACCGATTTTGAGGTCTCCCAGTCCATCAATCCTGCCCTGCTCTAGGCCAAAGCTCCCAAGAAATGTTGCTCTTGCATTTCGTTGATCCTGGCGCGTAGGACTTGTTTTTTTGCGGGAGTTCACACGATCGAGGCATTGAACAAAGGTCCGTTCGAGGCAATGTTGGGTGGGGTTAGCCGAAGTTCCATCAAGGGTCGGAAACTTAGAACCACACAGTGGATCACATGTGTATCATGAAAAAGCGTTGCTGCTCAACCCCTGATAGGAGCTCAGCATCATGAAACTTGGCCAGCGAACCATCTTGAAATGATTTCCATTCAACCTACACCAACAGGATTCCTGGCGAAGGAGGTGAACACCGGTGTTTACCCAACCCGTTTGAAAGTGCAAACCAAGTTGTCAATGTAAAAAATGAATGTATACTCGCATATAGTAGTTGGGTACTATCATGTATATTATATGTATATTATATACTATTGATATATGTATGTATGTCTGAATATCCATGGTGTATGTGTGTGTGTGTGTCCATTTAAATACATTACGTTATATGTGTAAATATATAATCGTTTAGTACGTAACGTTATATACATATCAAATAGGCGGTCATATTGCGCATTGTTATATCGATAAGTCGCCCAGGATATTTACATTTACAATGCCTTTCAAACCTTTCTTTCACCATGATGGCAAAGTCCACAAATCACGGATTTTACACTGTCCAAAAGGCGCTTCTGAACTTCAACTGCTGCATTTGCGCCGCCACTTTGGGCGACCAACTGCCAGATCTCTGTGTGTGTGTCTGAAAATGGGGTTCATACCCCCAATGGTGGCAAATCCATCTACAGTAGTGGGTGCTTTGACCCCATCCCAGCCACAAGCGTTCATCGATTGAAACGCCCGAAGCCAAACAGGAGTAAACAGGGCTGGGAAACCGCTCACGTTTGAAACCACCCAACAAAGAACTTCAAATTCCATGCCAAAGCACAATCTATCCCCATCTGTTGGCTATAGCCCCATGGCTTCCCTTCCTCTTAATCAGGAGGAACACAGAAACGCCAAGGAAACCCAGGTTTCGGATGCTTTGGCATTGGATCTGTTCATTGGGATATTTGATGTCAGGGAGATGGGACCCACCTGGGATGGCTGGTCTCAGGAGGCTTTCTTCAAAGCCAGGTAGATCTGATAGCACACGGCAAAAGCCACCGAAAATCCACCTGCGTAGATCAAATATGGCCTGGTTGCTGGTTTCTATCCATCCAAACATGTCCCAAAGAGCCAACAAATCCCATGGCAGGTGGGCGTTCTACTTCCAAAAGATGGGCTTTAAAATAGGCTACCTCCCAATTTGATGGTTGACCATATTGAACGTTCTCATATTTGGAAGGTAAATTCCCCATTTCCGGACACACCCATCAACCTCGACTCTGCTAATCAAACATGGCTTCCTGAAGAATCCACTATATTTAGTTCGATGATTTTCCCATTTAATTTTTTTAGGAGATTTCCATTTTTACTTTCGAAAGGGACACAAAAAGTTCAGCTTTGCCGCCCCAGGGGCCCGAGGTCCGTCTGAGCAGTGGCAAATGCTAAGACCATCCACACAGCCACGTCGCGCGCCACTTGCGATCCAAACTCACGGCGCTGATCCGCCTCCGAGGGATCAGTGGCCATGGGATGTAAGTGATGGGCCCAGGTTCACTCATGAAATCCCCGGGTTTTCATATCAAAATGTACCTGGTATATTGATGTTCATTTGCTCTACATATGCCCTACATCTATGGTACAGAAGGTTCGAATCCACTGCCAGTTCAAGTTTTCAAGGAACGTTGAATGTTGTACAGTGGGAACCAAAGGTTTTACCACCAAATGTAGGGGATTCATGTGGTTTAAACAATTGAGATCCGGGAAGGATTTTATGAATAAGCATCAACCCGTGGATGTTCGCCAAACTTTGTATACATATTGTTGGATATAGTTGTACTGATAGCTTTCTGGATGAACAGCACATCACTCCATTGTATACTCAAAATAGTGTTCTCTGCGTATAGTTCTTTCTATATGCAATGTGGTTGGTCAATCATTCTACTGGTTTGACTGCCCATTCCAACCCCCATGAAAGAACTGCTTGTGAGTTGGGATCATCCCATAATCCGATCCCCCAAGATTGGTCCTGAAATCTTTGGGCACCACCATCATTGATGGATGATTCCCAGCCTCCGAGGGGGACGCCACACCCGGATTTGGTCTGTGGCTACCCAGGAAGGTTAGGGAAAAGTAGAGGGACAGGATGGAGACGGCCCTCAGCTGCGGTCATGCTGAAAGTGTCACATGGGGCATGGCACTCCAACCCTAAGCTTAGGGAAACCTATTGATCATTGGGATTGTTTGAGAGAAAACCCTGTAGGAAACCATAGCTTCAACTACACTTACATATAGAGGTGGCAAGTGATGGAACATGGTTTTGCTGGAACACTGGTCTATGAAACTTTGTCAGGGTGGTTTTTCATGTGGTCTGTAGTATATTCCAAATTCCTGGATTCTCAAAAATGGATGGATTCCAATTCTCAGTGGTTCCCCTCATGATACCCAGCATCGAAACCTGCTTGTTGCCCAGAATCCGTCACGGGGTTGGGGTCATAAATGGTCAACCACAAGGGCCCCTCGCGGGGGATGTTCCAATCTTCAAAAAACAATGTGATGTCTGTTATCTTTCATAGATGTAGAAACATGATGAAAACATATACATACATATAGTATATAGCCAGTATATAGTCTATAGTATATATATAGTATACAGTATATAGTATACAGTATATAGTACATAGATACATAGTATATGTTATATCATGATATATCATGTACACCAGGTACCTGCAAACAGCCAGGTTGCAAGAGCGTTGCACGTGCGCCGCTCTTAGGCCGCTTCTGCATGAGGCCAAAGCGGAAGGCCATGGCTTCGAAAGGTGTAGAGTTCCTTTAGGGATGTACACTGAACAAACCCTTCACTTGTCTGGCAGCTGGGGTGGAACTTGTCCCTTTTCAAAAAAAGAACACACACTTTTTTGATTGCGAAAGGTTTGGACTCTGAGACTCGCAGCAATCCACTCCTCCATGGCGAGTTTTTCGCCTTCACAACTGCTATCTGACCGCTATCTGTTGAAGTGACCTGTGAGTTATAGTCCTCCCAACACGGCTGAAATCTGCATGCCTAAAACGGACCAACATCTTCTGAGCATCGCATAATCGCTGTTGCTTGGGTTGTGTATTAGTTTTATCAAGCGATTCAATCATATGTAAGCGGGATCATGGACAAACCTTAACCAAACATATCAAATATGGATTTCTGAATATGTATCAATATGTCACATCTGGATAATTCTGGATATCTGGGAAGCCATTCTCTTTTTTTTCAAAACCACTTCAAAGCACCAGCTGTGCTGCGGTGAAAAGCTGCGGACGGCTTTCGACCGACCCGACCAGTCGGATCTCCCGCTGGGTAACTCCAGATGTTTTTGATACATCAAACATGGCGAGCTGGAAAATCCACCATCTAGTTCGAGTTCGATTATTTTCCTAATCAAAACTTCAATTTGTAATGAATAGTCATTTATATATATATATATATCAGATGTAAAGTTTTAGATGTGTTTCTGGGATTCTCAGAGATGATATCAATTGGTAGCACGTTTTCTGCCTCTTCATATCCAGGCTTCCGCCCGCATGGCACAAAGCGGTCGCCTGCTAAAAACGAAGCCATCCCTTGACTCCGAAATCGTCCACTCCACCTGCTCCTTTGGCCGGGACAGAGTCAAAGGATGGGGATACTCTGCCATAGGGAGAATATGGGAAAGTGCCCAACCGCTGGGTTTGGACGAGTCTATCTGAAGAAAAATCTAATATTGTCCTTTAACAAAAATAGAGGGGCCAAATTGGTGTATTACAATATTTATGATCATCTACCTTTTGGTTGTGAAAGGGGGGGGGTAGCCTCTCGGAATCAACCAGTGGGAATAGAAGTATGTACGCATCCATCCGGGATTGTGAATACAAGATCATGTGCTGTTGGAGATTGGCATGTTCTGTTGAACACAAAGCCAATTGCACTGCGAAGGACGTGCTGTCAAACACTTCCTTGAAGGTAACCATCCTGGGGATAGCCTCATTTTGGTGACCCACAAAAGCATCAACTGGCATGGTGACTTTGAACTCTAAAACTCCAGGACTTCGACATTGAAATGATCAATCAATGGTCTGCAAAGACAGGGGACAAATCATGACCAATCCAGCAATCCCAAAAAGTTTTCTCTAGATGATTATTGCATCAATGTTTGACCCATATGATTGCTTAGTCATTCCTGCTGTGGGTGGCCACTTCAATCTGGACAATGAATGATGATGAATCGAATGGTACAGGGTCATCCTATCCTCAGACAAGCCCAAATCATATTGGTTACATCTCACATGAAACGTCCCCATTTTATATGCTTGGTTTTATAGTTCTATGCCCCATGTTTGCTGATTTAATGCCTATACTGTAATTCACCCCCTGTATATATGTAATTATATATATATATCATGATGAAATTTCAAGTGGTTTTTAAATCCCATTGGGATGGTTTAATCCTATCAAATATCCACACCACTAGCCTGGCCTGCGGCAACTCTTGCTCGGGCAGTTGGACCGAGCCTGGCGACATTTAAGGGGTGAAACCAGGCCACTCCATGGGTCTTGATGCCATGTATAATATATATATATATAGCATGTATATGTATAGATATACATACTCTATTTTTCATATATGAATATGTACGTAATTGTATGTATGTATACTATATGTATATATATATATATATATGATGAAATATATATATATATATGATTATATATGTTATGTACATATCCATACATAAACGCATATCATATATCATCATAGAATCACCATCGATATTCACTTGCAGATTGAATGCACACTCCATGTCCCGGATTAGATCTCAACTGATCTCGTCCATATTCATATGGGTCATTGACTTGCATGTGGGAATCATTTGAGGACCTGTGAGGCACCACGGCTAGTCACATTGTCTGCTGTCGCCCTCACTTCATCTATTCGTTTTCCGACTTCCACTTTGGGCCATCAATTGATGTTTTAACTTTCAAATCATCCGATTCTTATCCATGATTATCCTTCTCGCAAACAAACACATAAGGAGGATGTCCTGCAACTTCGAACGTTCACTTCTTGTATATAATCCTCTTTTCTGGCATCAGTCGATTCTTTTGATACAATATGACAATGCTGTAGGCTGTAGGCCTTTTTCTTATTTTCTGTTCTTGTCAGCAGATCCTACAAATTTGATGGGCTTTGGCTGAGACATCGACAGCAGATTCCTTAAATCTCACTGCCAATTGAAAAATGGGACTCCCGGCTGTTGAGTTCCGCAATCACAGGTACGTAGCCCATGTCGGAAACGACGCGCCAGTGTTGCCGCGCCTGCAGCCGTGGAATGCAGCCGGTTGTTGGACGTACTGATACACCACAAACATCCACAAACCAGAAACCAGAAGACCAAAATACTTCAAAATGGCAATTTCAAAGGATGATCACCCAAATTATCAGCCATAAGATTTGGAGGTACCTGTCAAACACAAATAAACCATTCTGTCTGATGTTGACCCATGGGCATTCTCAACCCATGGTTGTGGTGGCGCGCCTGCGGACTATTTCGTGGCCACCAAAGGGAGGAACCTTGGCAGATCCGAAGCAGCGCTGCAGCGAGGTCATGGGATCATGGAAATCCATTGGGCTCTGCGGTGTGTTGCATGCTGACAAATAGAAGAGGGGAGCAAAAGAAAGATGTTAGAAATCAAGCCGTTTGTGCATTTTAAAAATGCACCACATACAAACCTGGTTTGTCCCAAAGGTGATTGCAACGTTTTCGATATTGCTTGGGCGGGCTTTCATCTTATGTCTTTAGGCTGGGTGTGGCACGTGTCCCTTAAATCGCTTGGTCATTGCAGCTGGCTATCCTTAATCTGCGTGGTTTCATTGGCAGCTCTACTCCCCAAATCTTCAGTGAAGACCCCATCTTGAAATACTCTCTGGTAACTTAACATAGCTATTGAATATCATATAATATATTGAGATTTAAAGCTGATATACCCATCGAACATGGTGATTTTCCATAGCTGTGTTAGTTTACCAGAGGGTAAATCCTTGCTTGCTTTCCCATCTATCCCCAAGTCGGGAGTTCCAAATATCACCCATTTTCCAGCGCTGAGTCCCTGAGTGCTCCTGCCAAAGAGAACCGGCCGGAGCTTCACTTTCATGTGCCAAGGTAAGATCCAGGAGGAATCGTAGATCTGGACAAGGAAATCGAGGTGGATTCCATCCAAAACCCATGAGTTTTACCATCAACCCTGAATCCTTGGATGGATAGATTCGGTTTGTTATAAGAAAATGATGCAAAACTAGTCTGGAAATACCAAACTGAAGGTGGGGGGCATACCAGATTTAGCTCCAGAAATATCTGACAATCACGACCATAGAACGACCATAGACCCAACCAATGGAGCTCTGGTTTAGTATCGGAAGCTACGAAAATCATGGGGACGTTGCCAGGTCTAGCAAACGAATAGACTTTCACTGCTTTCAAGTGATTGAGATGATTCA
Source organism: Symbiodinium sp. clade C Y103 (assembly GCA_003297045.1). Taxonomy (NCBI): domain Eukaryota; class Dinophyceae; order Suessiales; family Symbiodiniaceae; genus Cladocopium; species Cladocopium sp. clade C. Next base: position 596,747 of record BGPT01000010.1, read on the forward strand.
AAAAGAGGAAGTCTGGTGATATGCAATATTTATCTGTTTGTGTATGAGTTTGTATATAGAACATATTCATGATACCATGCCTACTCTGGCTCTACAACCATTGCCAATGCCAAGTTGGAAGAATGCAGTGTTCCCAATTTCGGGTTAAGTTGTATGGTCATCGGCGGCGATGATCCCGCAAAATCATGTAAGAGACTCATGACTAATATCAACATGACTCTCACTTCTTCAACTATTGCCCTTGTTCCCACCCAAAACCACGCACTGATTCTCACATGTCGTCCGAAAGTGGGGAACAACCCCGGTTATCATCCCTTTGGGGATTTTCCAGCACATAAACCAACATAAACCAACCAGTAAGCGGGGATCCCCCAGATGGAAACAGGTAACGTCGTCGCATGGGCCTCAAAATACGTGCGTTCAATCTCCCAGAGCTGGCCTAACGACCATCAACGTTGCGATGGATCAACACCTATTGTATGTATGATGATGATTAGTGTTATATTTTTGCTACCATTATTATTATTACTAATATTCTTAGTATTGTTATTACTATATATATACACATTATCATTATATGTATGATCACTATTGTTATAAATTATATGATATTACATATTGTGTTTATACATGCACATTATATATATATATATGTATATATGAATATATATATATATATATTCATGTATGCATGTCATTGCATATATGAATATTGTATGTATTTATTATGTCACATATTGTATATATATACTATGCTATATTGCATATTGTGTAATATATATATATATATGTATATTATGTATATTCAATAAATGATCTATTACAATATAAACTATAAACCATGTGTATATATATATATATATACATACATGGAGAGAGAGAGAGAGAGAGAGATATAAACCATGATAAACATCCATAAATCCAAGCTATTTTGTGTTTCACCAGGGCCGAGGATTGTGACCCAGGCCTATTTGACATCGAGATATTTTGTAAGCTTGACAACATGAACAACCTCCTATTGCGTATACATGAAGTGTTAGCCAATAAAATTGGTATGCACCTCGATAACAAAATGATGCCAGTTGAATCCGCTTTCATTGTTGCTTGAATCCCGGTTTGTGTCCATGTGTTGAAGAGAAACCAGCGTTTCATGTTTCAAACAGTCATAAATTGGGCGCACAAAGCGTTATCATGGGATATTGATACTATTGATATATCTAGCAAAAAAAACATCAGCCAGTTCTACACTCTGTTTGCTAGTTAAATTCCACATTCTCAGGGTTGCTCTCAATACCCCAGAGACGTTTGGAGGGGACAATGGATAGATAAAGAGGTAAAATTACACATGTTGCCCAACAATGTGGCTATATCTAGACACGAATAGATTGGAAAACCCTTATGTTTGATGGGAACAACTTGTACTTTCAAGGAAAAACCGTAGGTCCAACTCATACCATATACTATAATATTCAGATCATCAATTTTAGCAAATGATTTTGCTATCGGCTATCCTATATTTTTTCTATCACAATTTATATATATATATATACATATGTATATATAGATATAGATACCCCCAAAATGAATTAACACATATGCCCAAAACTCTTTCAGAATGGTAGTTCAACGATTTTTTTTCCATCATTTCCAGGTTTCCAACTTGTCAGCATGTCTTGGGGGGTTGCTATAAACGGACATAGATGGTGAGTTGACAAACCCAAAATGGGAACCATACGCAACAAAATTGCACTATTATTCAACCATATTGCAGTATATCGATGTATATTATATCATTCAGGCCTTGTCTTCATTCTTGACGTCCTTCTCTAATAATTATACCCTCTGGCAATTTAACATAGCTATTGAAAATTGCCATTTATAGTTGATTTTCCATTAAAATGGTGATTTTCCATAGCTATGTTAGTTTACCAGAGGGTAGTCCTCTCCTTCCATCATGTCTATTGGCTCTGCGCTCCCTGGCTCTGCCCCTCTCCGCTCCGCATGGTCCGTTCGCAATACTCCGCACGCTGGCTGCAACCTGAGCGTTCGCAAAACTCGGTTTTGGGAGCGATTTGATGGGGAATTTCAGCAAATTAACCCACATTTGTGTGGGGATATCATGGGGATTTACTGGGGATATGATTACATGTTTTCTAGATTTCGAAGCAACTTGATATGATATGTACATATTTTTTGTCAGGGAATGTGTGGCCATTGAACTGCGGAACAGGGTGATTAACCACTGGATGGAATGGAGGTCCCTGTTTTCAGACACCATATTATACATGCATATGATGCATGTAATTGTATACCCTCTGGTAAACTAACATAGCTATTGAAAATGGTGATTTATAGTGGATTTTCCCATTAAAAATGGTGATTTTCCATAGTTATGTTAGTTTACCATAGGGTAATTAATACTGTAATATATACCCTTGAAAGTCACCAGAATGTTTGGTGTAGAATTCACAGTCCTCATCCCTACCTTTGGCAGGAGTCCACGGGACAGTGCATTAGTAACTTACTCGACTTAGAGACATAGATATCCTACACCATGTTGCTTGCATTTCTGACCCTGTACCCGGTTTTGTCACAAAGTAGGCTACCGCAAAATCCTGTGATTCATTGATAATATTAATCACTTTCTCTTTTTTGAACCGGCCAACAATAGCAGCTATCCCCATGTTCAAACAGACCTGTGGCTATCATTAATGAATTGGTTGTATCCCATCATATTTCCCCATTGATTTTCTTAACCACAGGCATTTTCATCATTTCCCACCACTTGGATGATCATCCCACTTAGAAGAAGTGGCTAATAAGCCCAGTGAGTAAGTCCCCGATTCGTGGATTATCCCATTAATAAACGGTAGTTCACTAACCCAAGCTACTAAGCACCTACGATCTACGAACTACAAACACAACTTCTCCGTGGGATGATCCTTCAGGGACCGAGGACCACGAGCTGCCCAGGTACTGAAGAGCAGATGCCGCGATTTCTTCCGTTCCAGCCAGTCTGGATCCAAGCCGCTCACGGCGAGATCGTCACCCAAAGCACTCCCTGGCGATCGGGCAGCATATCTGGTACCGAATGCTTGTTTCAAAAACATATTATCTCAAAGTGCATACATTATGTTTAAAGTATGTAGGAATATCCGCCGACCCCTGCCTTAGCCAAGGCAGCGGCGGCGCCATGGGACTAACGGAGGTGTGGAACCTGTCTTTGCTGGCTTGCCAGTAGCCTGCTATTGACTGCCATTGCCTGCCGTGCCGTTGGCCCGCCTTCAAGCTCCAAAACCTCCGCGGCAGCTTCGACCCGAAGGCATCTGTCTCCGCAGCAGCTTCGACCAGCCACGCAGGCCACAGCCATCTGTTCTTAAGTTCAAGCCTGCCGTTTGCCCGCAGCAGCTTCGACCAGTCACGCACGCCACAGCCATCTGTTCTTAAAGGGGTTCAAGCCTGCCGTTTGCCCAGCTACAAACCCTTCCGCAAGCCTTTCCAAGGCAACTCTCACAGCTATATACAAGCCACGCAGGCCACAGCCAACTGTCTCCGCAGCAGCTTCGACCAGCCACGCAGGCCACAGCCTTGTTCTTAAACGGGTTCAAGCCTGCCGTTTGCCCGGCTACAACCCCTCTCGCAGGCCTTTCGAAGGCAACTCTCATGATGCCTAGCCATAAATCATTTGCCATTTCCAGGCATTTTCTGCTGCTGATGTCATTGTATGCATTCTCTCATCATGCCTAGCCATACATCATAGCATTCCATCACGCATGCCACGCAATTACATGGCAATTTTACCCACAAGTCCAAACACCGACCGCCGACAGTAAAGAAACCCAACCGCACTAGCAAAGCAACACATTACATTGAACCGCAGCACCCGCGAAAATGGCACCGAAAGACAAGCACACCCCAGGGCACGGAGAAAACTACTGGACCTGCCACGCATGCGCACAGCCCCTGCACCAGCCAAATGGATCGGTACCCCGCACACCAAGCAGCCCAGCACCCCAAGCCCAGCACGCACGCGATGCAACTTGTAATCTNACCAGCCAAATGGATCGGTACCCCGCACACCAAGCAGCCCAGCACCCCAAGCCCAGCACGCACGCGATGCAACTTGTAATCTCACACAAGCGACCACTGTTTTCGAGCGCTGCAAAAGACCAGCGCTATAATATATACTGTCCAAAACATGCACATACTTCGTCCCTTATGACTTCGCCATGCTCTGTGCGTCCATGCATAGCATTGCACATGTGTGCCAAACTTTTTCGCTGGAATTCTGTGTGACACCCAATTATGGTATCAGGCTTCGCCGTTCCAGCCGCTGTGCACCACAAACAAAATGACAAACTCTTACTTTCAGCCTGCACAAACCTTGTTCCTGTCCAAGACCACGTCCACACACCCTGCAGCCGAGGAACAACGCATGTTGCGTCAGGGTGGGGTCCCACCCTTTCGGGGCCACCACGTTCACATATTCTTGAAAAGGTGCCAACTCAGCCATTAACCAGCCTTGGCTGTTCCTACTCTACCTGCAGAGAGTTTGGTTACAGCAATTTTCTGAAACCCCTATATTTACAACGGAAAGACATCAGCACGACCCCATCAGAGCAAGGTCACAGCAACAATCCAAAACACAATGAGAACACCTCAAAAATATGTTCTTTCATTTCATTTCGTCGCTCATTCTCTCACTCCTTCTCTCACCCATTCTCTCCGTCATTCTCTCACTCATTCTTTCACTAAGCTCATTCTCTCGCCCACTCTCTCACTTATTCTGTCACCCATTCTCTCTCTCTCACTCTCTCTCTCTCTCTCTCACCCTCGCTCTCTCTCACTGTTGAGATCCGCTAAGGCGCAGCAGGTTTTCGACAGAAACGGTAAGGCACCTGGCCCCACAAACTCCGAAGTGCATCTGGCTTTCTTGACCACCTGGTCTGGCAAGAGGTGCATCTGTTGTGAAGCAACACCATTGTTTTCATAAAAAAACAACAAGAAGTCTCCACAGAACTTGCCGGCAACTCTTACTTTGATTTCCGATTCTATCTTTTTCACGGTGCAAACCTGAATGGTGGTGCCATGCCCTACACACAACATGGATTCCCATGAGATGTTTTTAGAACGTAGCAGTGCCCTCCACGTACTGTATAAGAAACTGTCCTCCACTCCGATTCTGGCCAGCAGTTGTCGCATTTGGTCTTCGTCCCGAGCGGCGAAGACTTGTGCCGCCGTCGCGCGAAATTTTCCTCAGCTTGNTTCCTCAGCTTGGATGGAACTGACATTGCTTAAGGTGTGCAGGAGTAGCCACCATTGCCATTGGGCATAGCACGAAAACTTTACCCCAACATACCATTCCATGTCTAACCTGTGCCTGCGCAATTTCTTACCAATGAGCTCGACACAATCACACCTTCAATATCGATGCTTGGCTACTCTTCCGACAACCCTTTTCTCACCACTCCACGCAAGCCATATGAGTACTTCTATGCAGGCAGCAANCACAATCACACCTTCAATATCGATGCTTGGCTACTCTTCCGACAACCCTTTTCTCACCACTCCACGCAAGCCATATGAGTACTTCTATGCAGGCAGCAAGCCTGAATTCACCAGCTTTGCAAGAGTCCAGCCACTTTCGGTTGCCATGCAGTACTTCCCCCGCAAACGCCTTCGCTTGCGAACTTTACCTCGAACCAAAAAGCAAGCAGCTAAGAGTCTGCCCTCTCAAGCTGAACCTACTAATGCAATCGGCCTATTGTGCCCTCCCTTTGAAATTCCGTTTCTGCTGTGCCATAACACAGAATGTCACCCGCACTATCCATACAATACCTTTTCCCGCCAAACAAATTGGGTCTGCAAACCTGTGTTTGTCCACTGCTCTGTGTGCACTTGCATATTCACAGCTTCTGGGAAATATGGCAGTTTTTCTTGCTCCGCCTCCAAGCTACGGTTGCTCCAGCCTATTCTTTAGCCCAACTATAATAATAATGCTACGGCACTCCAGTTCAGCACTCTACTGCGAGGTGTTGCAGATCCAAACTTCAATGCTCCCAGCAACCTTTGAATGGCACTGTCGTCCAAACGCTGTGTGGCCCCGTCCACGAAGAATGGCGCCCCGCTCGCCGAATTGGCCCGGTACCCGGCCAAGAATGGCGCGAGCAGTCCTTCGCCTGCCAAGCTCCCAATTTCTCCCTAACTATGGCGCTGCAAAAGCCCACTCCCACCTCCCCGGTCACAAGCAAGCGAACATCACAACAGTAGAAACCATCTCCATGCCATGCTGCTTTGATCCCCACATTTCTCTCTTCACTCTGTNCCGGTCACAAGCAAGCGAACATCACAACAGTAGAAACCATCTCCATGCCATGCTGCTTTGATCCCCACATTTCTCTCTTCACTCTGTCTCTGGCCTTTCAACCCGATGCTACTGTTTTCCGATGCAAAACTTACACCCCGCAACGCTTCAGCCTGAGAAGGCTGTGCGAACCAACCAAACGATTGCAAGCTTGACCTCCTTGGACCGCTTGCAGCAAGCCTCATAGATGCACANAGCCTGAGAAGGCTGTGCGAACCAACCAAACGATTGCAAGCTTGACCTCCTTGGACCGCTTGCAGCAAGCCTCATAGATGCACATGGCTGACTTTGCAAGCGTCTTTACATGAAACCTGCTCACCATGCGCGCGGCCAGAGATGGAACGTTGTGAATCCCCAAAACTGCTACATGGTTGATCTGTGGGTCTAGGATACATGGAGACACTTGATCATGATGATGATGACGATGATGGTGATGATGATGATGATGATGATGATGATGATGATGTGATTTTCAATGCTGAGGTGTTGAACACCACAAATACAAAAAATGAAACCCAAAAACATTGCCAACCTTACAACCAAGCAACACATTTCAAACAGCATACCGTGTCTCTGGAAGTTACATTCCTTCGAAAGAGTGGCTGCAACAATACCTGCTAATACACCATCAACATTTCATGAACCTATCAATCGAGGGCTGATTCAAATCCCAGGAGTCGCAAACCGTGTAGAAAAAAGTGGTGGACAAAATCTTCAAACCATGCCACCAACCCACATGTGGCAAACTCTAGCCTGGCCCTCTCCCTAAAAAGGGGGTCGGCGGCACCTGGGCGTTAGCCCATCTTATAATATACAGTAATGCACAAAACAATACAATATACATTGAAACATAATATACAATACGATACAACATCCAATACAAAATACAATATAATATAATATAATATAATATAATATAATATAATATAATATAATATAATATAATATAATATATATAATATACAATATGATATACAATGTAATATACAATCTGATATATACAAGTACAATATACATATACATAATATACCATGTAAGATACAGTATAATATACAATATGAATATAATACACAACAAAAAAGAATATACAATATAATTTTGTATACAATATGATATACAATATATAACATACATACAATCTAATATACAACATATTCATTTGAGCAGTGGCAGTGGCAACGGATGTTTTTTTTGAAGTTACTGCAAAAGGCGGGGCGGACTCTACCTCATTTTCCATTTCCTGACCTCGTTTTGATCATTGACCTCGATTTCAATTGCCCCACGCACGCGCACACACACACACACACGCACCTTATCTTTATCTGTTCTATCTTTTCAATTTTGACTTGCCTAGTTGTTTGAAGCAAACCCACCTGATTTTGCACCTAAAAGTAATTTCCAGGCGAAGACTCGCGTTTTCATTGTTTTTTCCTTTGTTTTTTTACTTTGAGGGACAACACAGCCGTTGCTCGCATGACCTGCATGACCTTCATGCGTTTTCTGCTTGTCTACCCTTCTGTGGATGGCTCCAGCTTCGAAAATAGGTCCATCATGGTCCATCTACCAAGATAACTATATAAACCATTTCTCAAGCATATCGAATCCCTCTATACCTCCTTGGATTTGTATGGATTTCTTAGGATATCTTAAAGACTTCCCACTAGCTTGTCTCCTGATGGTATCATTGCTGTCAGTGTTTCGGTGACATCAGCCCGACCAAGACCAGGGAGACATAGGGAGACTCGCCCAGAGCAGGTCCCCTCCAAATGTGCCTTCTGAATATGGCTCCATTGGCTCCATCTGCAGCTCGCAGTAGTCATCACTTGACTGTGTCGGGCGGAAGCAGGCGGAAGCGGATGTGCAAATGTGTTCTCTTTGCGATTGGAACTCTGTGACAAGAAGACTCTTCAGGTACCTGAGGACCTATAGGCAGCCCTCCAATAAACATACTGTAAAGAGCAAAAACATTGGATTTGTCTCAAACAAGGGTATATAACCCTAAATCTACTGGCTAAACATCATTTATATATAATACCATGAAAAGCAATGATGTTCGGGTTGTCACGTCCATTTGATACCAACCAGCAACTAGTACGCCATTGGGAACGATGGGTGCATTGCAATTGTCTCCGTCGCTTCCTCTGTTCCTGGTGCAAACAACCAACAAAGATCATTGAAAGAGTGACTGGACATTCAGATCGGGATTTTACCAATGGCCAATGGCTTCTGCTGATATTTCACAGGATGGATTCACAGGAAAAGTCCGGGAAACAGTGGGTGAGGGGGTTCCCATATACTTTCGCCCTTGCCCGGCCAATCTTAGATACCCAGGAAAAAACAAAACGGACATAACAAGCCCCACTTACACAGAACATGATCAAACATGTGTAGAACAGTGACCAACTATTCATCAATCACTGACGCACTCTAGGAATTAAGAAGGAACAAATGGAAATGATTGGAGTACCTCCATTGTGCATGAATACATATGGACAACTATGTCTCACCACTCCCATCCAGCCAAGTTGTCCGGATATTGGGAGATCAGAACCTTTGGATCATAACATCCAGTCATCAACATCCCAGCAATCTGGCAAACTCCAAACCCCATTTCCATCCCAAAGTTTACCAGAAATAGGTGGTATAGCTAGACTCAATTGGAGGTTTATGACCTTGCAGCAGTACCACACACTGATGACTTGACACCTGACCGGTCACGTGTCAAAGTTGAAGACCCAGGGACGTATGCATCAAATCTAGTTCAAAACAACATCCATGTTTGGGAATAACCTATCTGTTTTTTGGGCATACCCATACCCAATCCTTTTTCCGGGGATTGCCAGAAGTGACTTCTGCGGATACCGCCAGAGAATATTCAGGAGAATTGCCCTCTAGTAATGTAACAGGATGTGATGTTCCAAAGCTATTTTAAATGACCAGAGGATAGCTCTTGAGAGAGCCCGGGTCGTTGAGGCTCCATGCTCGAGCACGGTTGTTGGCATTTGCAGCTTGCAAAGGCAAATAGTCCACCTGAAGACATCGATGAACAAATTGGAACGGCAAATGCGGCGTTTCCTGGGGGGGCCTGCTTTTTCTGCTTTTTGAAGCCCATTGAATCTATATTGACCATATATTTGTTATATGGGACAAATAAAGGAAATCCCGTTTTTCAACAGAAGAGGGTTTTTTTCAAGCCCGAAAATATGGCTCCAGACATTCATGTCAACACTGCCAGGAACAGTCTGATTGGGCAATTTTGATGGATTAGTCACCTGGACCACCAGAGTCTGAGAGTCTTGGTGCTTCTCAGCTCAATATTCCCTCAGGACTCCACACAACATTTGAGACCCACTGACTGAAAAAGGTAATCGTTTGAAGTACCAACCATGATTGAGAGTCATCCAAGCATTGAAAATGCCAAAAGTTTGCCCGGTGGCCCCAAGATGTCTCCTTGGTTGCGCCAAACAAAATTACTGGTGGTTTGTGTCTGTGGTTTGAAATCTGTAGTCATAATGATATTGCTGGAAGGCACTTCAAGAATTCCGACCCACCGAACTGAGCCAACCTGAACCACCAGTGACCTTGGATTTGGGGAACAATTGTATGTAGTATAACATGTGCATATCCGTATATAAAGATATGTATTCTATTATGCATGTATATACATATTAAATTATAGTGTGTATATATATATATATACATATTATATTAATATACACATACAGTAAATGACCATTATATACACTCCATTGTATCATATTATATCATATTATACCATATCATATCGTATTGTATCATATCATATTGTATTGTATCAGATTATATCATATTATATTACATGATATTGTAGTCATGTTACATCATAAATACAGTGAAAAGAAAAGTGAACTATAGTAAAGTATAGTAAAGTATGGCAAAGTGCGGTAAAGTATGGTAAAGTATAGTATAGTATAGTATAGTGTAGTATAGTGTAGTGTAGTGTAGTATAGTATAGTATACCATATTATATTACATTACACTATGATGGAATACAATATAACAACATACAATACAATAATGTAATGTGATGTAATGTAACCTAATGTAATGTAACATGATGTGACATTACATGGGTCATGTATACATTGTCTCTTGAATTCCACGCCTGGGTGGGTTGCCACGCTTCGGCACCAAAGACCAGAGGCCAAATGGCTTCAAGGACTAGGCCACGAAACTTCCCTTCCCAACCTGCTGCTGTGGTCAAACGTGCCGTTTAACTTTACATAGTAACTTTGGGGATTTAACCCCAAACATGGGGGATACTAAGCATGTTCTGGGTATATTATGTTAGTGATTTTGGTGATTTAACCAAAAACAATGGAGTACATTGACCATGTTTATGGGAATATGATGGGATATATAGCCAACATGATATGGATTTGTTGAAAAATACACGACTCCAATATCCATGGATCATCATGTTGCGCATTGAGATTGTGTATTGGTGGTATAACCCCATTTCCAGACAGACCCATGTCTATGTGGAGAACGATTTGGGTGTCAGACAGAAACCAACAAACATGGGGCGGATCTTGGGCCAGCTTGTGGATCTATTAAAAAACCCAATCTCCCAGAAGTAGGAGTGAAAGATGGGGATTCTACATTTTGAGCAATAATGCTTGTGATGCAGGGATTTTATCCCCATTCTATCATTAAACATGGACAACCTATGGTCTCCCGAAGTGAGGGGTGAATTTGATGAATTCAGTTGGGTTAACTCTAGACTTTAGGGCTTTCACTAGCAAACATATTATGCCAAATTGGGAAGGAGTCAAACAGGTGAAACAACAAAAACGCGTTCTTGACCATGAACTGAGACCAACACAAGATAAACTTGTCTGAGGTGCTGGAAACCTAGGAATTTTGAATACCCTTTAGCTGCAAATCTCACGGGCTTTTCGGTCCTGCTCTCATGACTCTAAATCATATATGTCTTTGTTTCTTGATTTATACGAGTACCATATCTAAAAAAAGTAAAATACATATGTGTATATATATATATATACATATCCATATATATATATATAACATAAGTACACCCATATCCCAAGTAAATCCCCATTCTTTCCCCATAAAATTACGGAAAAATCAGCCATTTTTGGTGCTTCAACCCCCCATGCCCTGCTGACGCCGACCTTCTCCTAATCCCATGGCCGACTGATAGACGTGCCGCGGGGTGCGCATGATTCGCTCCCTGCTCACCTTGGTTCTCCAGGGTGAGAAATTGTTCTTGGTGGATTAAAATCACCAGCAAAAATGACGCTTTAATCATCAGACATGTGGATATAGCATGATATAGTTTGATATGACATGTGACCATCAGAAATGTGGATATAACTTGAGTTACAAACCATTGATAGTTTGGATGTACAACTTGGCAAAGAATGTTATTCGACCACAAAGTTCGGGTTCAACCACCAACAAAACTATTAAACATTATAGAACCATCCAACAGGGGATCCAATCTACACAAATGTAGGAGGGATTAGGAGGGTTCAAATATCAAGAGATGGATGTGTGGGTCAAAATAGAATGCCCAGGGGCACACAGAGTGGTCAGTTCTTAGTAAAAAAACATCCAATTTTGGACTGTGTGTTTCGCTATTGACATCTGTTGACCCACGGCTTTCATGAAAGATGTTTGTCACGCGGCTGGCCAATTGCCATCAACCAGAGGCGGGGTTGGCCTCCTTCACGGACCAAACAAAACTGGGTGTCGAATCATGGCAACTGGCTGAAAGTGCGAAACGGTACGTGTACAACTACGACCTTCAAGGCCACGTTGATAGCAGTTGACGCCCCGATTGCACAAGTATTGATTGTGCTCCTGGATCTGGATCAATGATTCCAACCAGAGATGGAAAGGAGTGCACATTTGAAACCACTGGCTAGTTAGGATGTTCCCTGTTTTTGTGGATTCAACCAATTGGTGAGTCTGAGAGAATCACCGAAAAGGCAAGTCATCAAAGAATCCTTCTTGCTTGAGTGGTATTGCCATATCTTTCATGTGATCTCAAACCAATTCACCTCCTGCATTCCCATGATTGGCTGTACAGCTCGTCCCTCCTATTGGTGATATATAGCTCCTTGAGGGTCATATCCCTGTTGTTGCTGATCGAACATGATTAAAACCACCGAGGGATTCTGTAACCATGTTCAACCGAAGTTCAACCGCCCGAATTTTTTTGGTGGTTCTGTCACCATCATGGGCTATTGATTCGGAAAATCCCAAACCTGATACTGTATGTTGACCATCAAGAACTTTTTGGTTTCCGATTCAATCTTTGTAATCAAAAAAACACCATGAGCTCACCATAAAACGATTCAGATAGGTTTTGTTTTTCCAAGGCGGGTAGGTCCGCATTTTGGTTGGGAAATCCCTTCCGAACGAACTGCCAAGATGCAGCCCACTGAGCGCCTTCGGCGACCCATTGCAGGCCTTATATCCAAATTGGACCGATCAGTCTGGTACGACTACCCTCTGGTCAAACGTGGCAATGGACAATCCCCAGGAAATTGGGGTTTCAAGGGGGGTAAATCATCTACAAATGGTGGAATTTTCAGCTAGCCATGTTTGATTACAGTACAACTATCAAATTTTGGGGCACCCACTTACCGAACATAACATGAATCCATTGACATGAGAGGTATGCAGCGCCTTCTCGCAACAAATGGACTCTTTTACATACCTTGCATCTTTGTTCATGGTCCATTCTGTTTGAAACACCAGTGTATCCACTAAGCATGGAAACAAAAAACACAAAATACCACATAATACTTGCAAAACAGCATGTGCGTATGTGTTTACATATCAAGAAAGCCTTGCTGTACATACACACACATTTAAACCTGTGTATATATTCAAATACAACAAGTACAATATAAATAAATACATTCATATACAGGTATGATATACTTTTATTAGTTTAAACATGTCCATTTCTATCTGATCTGTATCTTAAAACAAATATATATATATATATATGAATAAATACACAATTAGTACTTACTAATGATGCTGAATAGAAATTGGTCATGAATAATCTTAGAAACATACAGACATGAAGTATAAACCACCCATCACCATGCCTGTCATGCCAACCCACTGAGAGACCCGGCTGGGGCATCGCTTTCCACCCAAGAGCTTACTACAAATCCGGTTGTACTCCTCCTGGTCGATCGTTGGACCAATGGATCCACCAAGAGGGATCATGTCCTCGCATTTTTTTAAAAAAGAGTCCCCCTTTTTTTATTTAGATAGAAGTTGGTAAAATCATGTAACATCCCGTTAACATCGTGATAATCTGATAAATCACGTGTTATGTCATTTTGGGGATTACTTGTTTTTCCATCAAAGATCGTCAAACTGTTCGGAGGCTGCAAATTGTTGGACTCCTAGGCAACTCCGGGTCGGAACCATTCTCAAGAGACCTACCCTCCGGTAATCAAACATTGCAATGGAAAATCCCCGTAAATGAAGGTTGTAATGGGAACATTATCCGTTCTATAAAGAATACCTAGAGTCTTTTCCGTTGCCATGTTTGAGTACCGGAGGGTATGCAAAAGTTGTGCCTCTAATTTGCGTGATTTTGGGTAAGGTATCAAACCCTTCCTTTCATAAAGTCTCAATCTTCACGTGTTCCATGAACTTCTAATGTTGTTTATTTCCATCCAACAAATGGATGCACATTTGTCATGGAATGATCCCAACTGAATCATATTCCTGGAATCTGCGGTTCTCAACCGCCGAGCAATTTGTGAACTGTTCAGCTCAAGCAGGAAGAGCACCAACATGCACCAACATGCAAAGATTTGTTGCATCCATTACCCTCTGGCAAACTAACATAGCTATTGAAAATGGCCACAGAAATAGTGGATTTTCCCATTAACAATGGTGATTTTCCATAGTTATGTAACCGTTTACCAGAGGGTATTCCATGACATTTTTTCAACATCTGCAGTGATCAATTCGTTGATCTGCCGCTGCAGTGAAGATCCGGGAGGCCCCACACGCACCACGCTTTCTGCAGTGTGACTCAACTCATCCGGCAAATGCCTCTGCGCCTTAGTCGATGTTGAAAAACGTTGCAAATGGGGGAACCAAATGGACACTTGCACACTCAGAATCAGTATATAATCATAATCATAATAACAATAATGATAATTTGAGCAAAATCAAACCATATACAGTACATTGCCACATTTGTACACATTTCAACCAACATCCTTGATGAAACCTAAGACAAAGTAAAACACCAAACAAACAGGAATATTTGGATCAACTTCCCAAGTATTCGAAATTGCTGATTACCCCACACAGTCCAGATTGTATTTATATTGTCCATGACTTGGCGATCTTTGAGGAGTTTTCCAACAGCCGATGTGTACAGGAAAGGCAGGCACCTCATTGGGCAGATTTCATGACACAAACGCGGCATTTGACAATCGGAACCCCGAAGTTTCCCAGGTATAGCAACAGTGAATTTATCACATATTTATGAAAAACAACCTTTGGGGGGATGACTATCCATACCATCGAGTAAACTAACATAGCTACGAAAAATTGCCTGTTTGTAGATGATTTATCTATTGGAAATTATTGTTTTATATTGTTTTCAGTAGTTAGTTTGTAGTTATGTTAAATTGTCAACGGGTATCATTACAAAATGCATTGGATATGAACCACCAGTATTAATCATGGCTCATGATTATTAAATATCATTAATCAGTATCAACTATCAGCCATCATAAATCTGGCTGAATTACAATAGTTCACTAACCTGAAAATAGTTCGAATAAAACACCGTTTGGGGATGATTCCCCGCAATCTAAACATCCTTTCAGAATTCACCAGAGATCGATATCCCAATGATATCCCCAAAAAAAATCCTATCAATGGATATTAAGTATTACCCTGTGGTTATTTAACATAGCCATGGAAAATGTCCCATTTATAGATGATTTATGGTGATTTACCCATTAATTAGAGGTTTTCAATGGCTATGTTAAATAACCAGAGGGTAACATCTATAAACCTCTGCCATTTCCCACCATTCTCGATGATTTTCCCATCAAACACCTCCAAGTTCTCAGGGGGTACCACCACCAGAGGGTAATATTGATGGCAAAAAAAAGAGGCTACCCTCTGGTAAACTAACTATGGAAAATCACCATTTTTCATGGGAAAATCCACTATAAATCGCCATTTTCAATAGCAAACTGTTAGTTTACCAGAGGCTAACTTCCCACGTCTCCCGCGCTGGACTTCCGGGCCATTTCTACGGCCAGGCCAAGGCGACCATTCTGGCACCATGGTTTAAGGCAGATGGGATGGATCTTGATGGTTTATGGCCATCCATCCCACAATGGGAATCCAATCGTAGTGGGGAGTGGGTCATGGGTATAGTCATGAGTACTTTAAATGTTTTTTTTGAATCCTTATGAATGGATTAACCCCCAATATGGGTCTATAATCAAAGTTTTGACCATAGTATAGCTTTTCGCCCGCAAACACTAGGGTAACTGTTTAAACCTCTAACCCACATCTTCTGGTCTTTGACCCGCAAGTTTTTGGAGGAATGGATCTGAAGGATGGTGACCTAGCGGACCTAGTGGAATGTTCATGCCGTTCGACCATCTTCAAAATGGTTCATTATCATGATTGTTGTAAAACTTGTGATTTTCTCTAAATACATATCATATCATTATGATATTTTGCCGATCAACATCGCCCTTTTCGGGCATGGACCACCATTTAGGCAGCATGGGAAGTGATGGGCATAACCCGCGGGCACTTGTTTGAAGCTAGTGCACCTGGAAAGCAACACAAATGGAATCAACTCAGTGCTACTGCTACTGGTGATGCATATCTTCATGCAACAAACAACACTGGAATCTTCGACCAACATCGCGATGTATCCAACCAAAGCGAAGCATATCACTGAGAAACATCCATTTTGTAAAGCCTTGGTAGCCAATCTTTCGACCATGAAACCTCCCAGGTGCCTCAGTGTTATACTGCCAAAAAGTGCTGGTCACTGGCGCCAGGCCTGAAGGATAGCGTGGAGCCCGCTGATTTTTTGGGCCGCCCTGTCCCCCCTCCGGCTGCATACTCATACTCGCTCCAAAAAAGGCGTGCAACATATTAACAGCCAAGCTTCACAGCGTCTTTGGAGTACTGGAACCCTGAAAACTTTACTCCTCGGATGAAGTTTTTTGTGAAACAAAATAGGTCTTCATTGTCAGAAACGAACATGCAAAAGCAGTTGTTTGTTGTCAAAACTAGCGCGCCATGAAAGGCTGCATTCATAGTTTGCCCATGACATTTTGCTTGCAGCATAGCATGCCGAGTTGTACGCTGATTATCTCACTCTCCGCAGGTCCATTCCATCATGACCCATCATGACGGATTCTTATACCAGCGATTGCAGCCTTCAACTTGAGTGAAATCCATGAACGCCATGTGATTGTATAGATACCCTCACTATATATGCTGCAAGATTCTGAAAGCTGATGCACTGCGGATTGAAGTTTGAACTTGTATGTTTTCTATCCATCTTGTGGGGTCACCCGACCCAACAAATTGAATTGAGGCCCTATTGCTAGACCAAATATATATATATATAGATAGATGTAGCTGTAGCTTTGCTGGGGGATTTGGGCCATTTGGGCTGTCCATATTTGTGGACACAAAGGAGTGCACCAAGAAATCAAAGATTCACCACTCAAGCCTCCCATAGGATGACTAACATCATTAGAAGATGTGTAACTCCACGGATCTTGAATTGTGACTCATCCCACGTAGCCATAGAATTTGAAGCTACTTCCAGCCACAACCTCTGCGTATCCGTGCCTTGCACATAGCCCGCAGTGGTTGGGCCAGCGACCTGTGCTTTGCAATCCTCTATCCCCAAATAGATAGAAATTCATGATGATAAATGGGCCTGTCTGAAAATGACGTATACCCCCCAAATGGTACTTTGACATACTTTTACTAGGGAAAATGATGATGAACCAATGGATTTAGAGGTACGCTATTCTCAAACAAACCCAAATGGATGTCCATCCGGTCAATTTATGCACTCCGCACCTGTGGGTCGAGCACAAACGTCAGGGCACGCCGGACCTTTGCAGGGGGCGGAACGCCGAAACGGACCAGGTCTTTGTATCGCCAAACTCAAACCTTTGCATCTACACGTTCTACATATGTGTATATATACTATAATAATAATACATACATTCATGTATTTATACATGTATACATTCTACAGTATATACCTATAATAATACATATATATATATACACATTAAAAATCATTAAAATAATCATACATACATACATGTATTTATATACATGTATACATATATGATATATATGTATATATTTACAATCTCCGATTATCCGGAGTGGATTTATCTTGAACTGTCCTTCATGCAACAGAAACACCAAACCAGGCATTATCCATGGTGTATCACCATGTTCTCTTTCCTGGATCAGGAAAACCACAGGCACATGGTTGGCGAATGAGGATTCCCAGTTATCAGTTCATGGATGATGACAGCCTCCAATATCCCCCAAGAGCTTGGCTAGATGTGTGTGTAGTTTGTTACCCCCTAACAAGCATGAACCAAACTTTGTTCATTAAACTGCTCTTAGCCTCTGGTAATCTACCAGTTTGGTATGGAACATCGCCTTTTTGAATAGGGATTTGTCATACAACTAAATGGATCATCTATACCATTGCCATGTTTAAATGACCACCGCTGCCAAGCGTTGCGACGCTTTGCTGGCCAAGTTGCTGCATGCAGAAAGCCTGGACAGTGCCCAAAGGGCCAACCCTGAAGGAAAACGGTCGCCTGGCATAGTTGCCATGGGAAGAGGGTTTATGAGGGGATTTCTTTCATTTGAAGTTCTCAAGGGACTTGGTGTGTGCTCTCCCAAGGTATGGTAAAATCACCTTAGAACCATTTCAGATAAGGTTCCGGATGGATTTTAAGCATACCCACATGGTAATATATATATATATAATATACTGTATATATACATATCTGCATTTATACAATTACATACAGTAAGATTACATTTATGCATTGAACATCAGCCAGATGTAGGCAAACATATCATATTATGGATTGTGAGCTGGATGTTTTGAGCCGTATGACAGTTGGACAGCGGAGTTTTTCCATCTATAGACAGAGATGGGAGCTTCAGAATCTTTGACCCAGTTTGGCTGATCGAACAATATGCAGAGATCTCTGATCTCAATGAAAGAACGGTTATTCATCTTTTGCAGTACCTTCAACCATCCACGTTCCATACTAATCTAGGCGTAATTCCCAGATGCTTATACAGCGATTCTATTCCATTCTGTGGAGAAAAGATGAGAAGAATCCATTTGGACTTGCCCATTTAAAACTTATTAAACCGCACTCTTCTTGGAATCTTGGCCAACTCACCCGCACTCTTTGGCCTGTGCCAACTTGTCGTAATTCTTTACGATATGTTCCAAGAATACCTCGGTTTTTGGCGACACAATCCGACCAGTTCTGCATGACAAACCACCAATGTCCCGTGATCAAGGGGTCAACTCAGTCTGTTGGATCGTTGAATTCCATCAAAAGAGTCTCGGGGGAGCATGTTCAGTTTCTGTTCTATATCCACAGTTCATTTCAATCCCAAACAATCCTAGTCAACTCAAAGAACATGATTCGGCCAAACCTCAAACTCTGAAGATAGGCAAGTGGAGAACACTCGCACAGTCTGGCCTGCTCATTTGTTTAGGATTTTGGATTCCTCATTCAACCATAAAGCACATTGGAAAGCTCTAAGGCAAACTTATCAAACTTGGGTGTCTGAATTTCAAGAGACACCTTGGGTATCTGAATTTCAAGAGACACCTGTTCGCTTTGGTGGAACTACAACTCTTGATGCTCGTGCTCGTTGTCGTCAACTCCTTTCATTTCCTGTTTACAAATCCTTTTTTCAGATCTCAACTTGCATCCAGCTTGGACCCTTGATGCACCGGCCATGTGCGAAAACACAAAATAACGGGCTGTCTGATCATGGGGTACTCCGAACTCATCCAATGTTGATACCCTTCACGAATCAAACATGGCCAGCTGGATTTCTTTCCCAACTATATATATATATATATATAGATGATTTTCCCATGAAGACCAGCATTTACTTCGAGGATTTCCCACAAATTGGAGGACTCCGGTCACATGTTTTCCCCTTCCCGCCCTTCCCCACCTGGTCTTCACGACCTCGATTTGGTTGCTGAATGATCCTGAGGTTTCCTCTAGGTCTTGGCAGCAGAACGCCTGGCGAAGATGGCCGAAGATCCTTGGGGCCTCTGTGGTATGAGGTTGCTATGAAAAACCATCGTTTTTGCTAGGTGAATTAATAAAGGGAGAAATGGTGTGTGATCGACAGCGATGTGAAACTATCGGAGAGTGTGTGTTCTCTTTCTTATCACATTCCAGTATTTTCTGGGATGTGTTGCAAGATACTCTCACTCTATTATGATCTATTACGGTATATATTCCATTGATATTCCGATATTCACCTAAGGTTGTTGGTACCTTGTTGCAAACTCCACAAATTCCATAAATTTACAATCTGTCACAATCCAGAAAAAAAACAAACTAATCATGAACCAATAGGTGTTTTGAACACTGCTCATTTGGATTTTCCCCTGATTCATGGTAATCATCCACTAGAAAATCATCTTGCTTCCGGTCTACCGCTAGCCGCTTTAAGTTTGTAAGGTAAACTCAAAGATAGTATCAGGTTGGTGAGATGATATAATCCTTCTATCCCCGGCCCCGGTCAATCCCCTTTCTCTCCTCATTTGTTGACCTATAGTCCCCATGAAAATGATAGTTGATCACCATAAAACTTGCAAAAACTTGGATGATTCCGGTGAAACCCCACATTTTCAGACAGACTTACCTTCTGGTAGACTTATATAGCTATGGAGAATCACAATGTTTAATAATTATAGGTACATCATGTCTAAATATGTTATTTTCATCATGGCAAACTCTTAAAGGACCTTACCGGGAATCTCTGCCAACTCCAAACATCCATAGAAGGCGGCCGGTGCGGCTGTGTGCTTCGCCACGGTTGTACACTACCGCTGGAATCTGTGGCCTGCAACTGGGAGGATTAATGAGGTCATGGCCATCCATCCCATGGGAGAAACATCCACTTTTGAGCATGGCACATATATGGATTAGTATGGCTTATGTGTGGCGGGAAAGGATCCGTGATGCATGATTCTTGGACTTGGGCAGGAATGGTGGATACCTTGGGGATATCTGTAATTTATGGCATTGTTGTATGGAAAATGATGATCAACTATGGGACCATATGACAACTAAAACATGGGTGATCATGGCTATTGGATGTAGGGCACCGCATGTTCAAACACAACCACAGGGTCACAAGGGTATCGTGCGCCTTCATGACTGGAATGCATTGGGGGTATACCGCACTAAGACAGGCGAGCCATCCTGGAAAAAATATGAAGCTCGATTCAGCCTCCTAGTATCATTAGTGTATGTTGGGATACTGTCCCAATTTAGCAAACATTATATATATGTATATATGTGTGTACAATCAATACAGTATAAGCAACAACAATGTTGCTATCAAGCCACATCCTTGGGAGCATATAGCATGAATCTCCTCAGAACCGACATTTGCAAAATTCAACACATTAATTGAACCCCAAGTAATTACCGTATATCAAAGTTCTCTAAATGTCCACCTCTAACGTGGACTGTCCAGCTCTCCTCCTTTCAAACGACCCCGCGACCCGCTGGGTGTCCCGGGCAAAGCATCCAACCAGCGCAAATCCTCATCATAGCGCGCCACTACCAGCTGCGCATCTGACCATTTCAGCTCTGGCGCCTGGACGTTCGGGGACGTTTTGCTTGGAACATCTCCCAACTAAGTGGGACATGTTCTGGCCACATTTGGTTGCCAGAGGGTGAAAATGTGTGTTTTTGGGGCCTGCGACAATAGAGTTACTGATGGTTATTCGACAAAATGCCCTTATCTAGGAATGAGTTATGAATGATCCCTGCACACAAAGTATATAAGTATCACAAAATACAGGAGTGTTTCCAATATCGTATTCACGTCTGGTACATATTTACCAACATTTCCCTTCTGAGAATGGTCCAACCCCCAGCTAGATGTGCTGTGCAGTGGATGGCACGGGCAACAATTTTCGCGCATCTGGCCTGATTCCCGGTCACGCCGTCATCCCAATTCCTGTCCTGATGAAGCACTGAACCCGGAAATGGCCGGTGCATCTTTAAAACATATTTGGGTGAAACGCCAGAGTTCTCTTTGCCACAATTCAGCATTTTCTAACTGGTTGTGCTATCGGATATTAGGACCGAATGATTGATGTTGTTTTTCCATTTTTGGTGTGGAAACCATGTTGGGAGACAAAGCTTAACTGTGCTGTCACAACATCCAAATTGCATGTCAGGAAGATGCTCAAGAAATCACGACTGAAGAACTCTCTATTTGTTGGGGCCTGAAATCAATAAATTGTGAAGCCCAAAACTTCCAATGTGGTACATCCAATAGAGATTGTTTTTTGGGTTTACCACATTCACTCCACATTCATTTATTCCGGAAAAAAAAAACAAGTGAGCAAATCCTGCGACGGCCCCCCCAAAGTCCAGGAAGAGATCTATACACTTCTCATCGCGCACGACGCACATGCCAAATGAATCGCGCTTGGCTACCTCAGCACTGTTGGTTGGATTGAACTCCGATCGATATCAAGACCTTGTCGGTCTCCATCATATTTCTTGAGAAAGCTATATATAAAGAATCTGAACTGCTCCCAGAACAAAAGGCATCAAAAAACGGCAGACTTGATATAGATTGATCAACAATGGCAATGAATTCTGAGACAACTACAAGTATGTGACTAGATGTGACTAGTGATGCAGTGCTCAAAAGGGATGACTATGCCGGTGGCCTCTGGGTTTGTTTTGGACCTGTTTTAATCAATCGGGCATGGGCCGAAATTGGGGTACCAGCCATCCACATTTTGAATCATCTAAAATGAACAGTCAACACTATGGGTGTGTCTGAAAATGATAATGAGGCGGTGTACCGGTATACCCCTAACTAGCCATTTCAACAGTGATCCTGATGATAAACCAATGGATTTTGGGGGCACAATACTTCCAAAGAAAACAATAGTTGAAACCAACAACCACAGCTTCTGAGGCCCAACTTGGCCGTTCTGGCTAACTTGACTGACCTCCAGGGCTGCGAGAGATAATGACAAAGCGCGGGATTTTGGGACCCCTGTATATAGTACTATAAACGAGCTCATACTACTATCGTTCAATTGGCTTGTATAGTTTAAAGGAATTTGGGAAAACTAGCTAAATATGGGGAAGTTCCAGTATATGCCTTAAACCCTTGTGGGAACCATGCCACGAGATGTGTCAGGTATCCCAATGAAACTGTAATGCACTGCAACGTCATGTAATAGTAATGCACTGCAACGTCATGTAATTACTGACGCCATTTGTAATGGGAATCAACGACATGTACTTGGAATGTTCTCTGGTACATGCAAAGAAATACCAACGGACTTTAGTTTTAAACATGCCTGGATTGGTTTTGTTGGGAAAATCTACAGGAAACCTCGGTTTTAATACATGTTTGAGTAGCAAATACTTGGAATTGCTTCAGGAATGAAAAAGTAAAACAGATTCCCTATAGATTCTCCAAGTAAGTAGTGGATTGCCAGTGGGAAAAGAAGCCAAATCATCTTGAACAAACCTAGGTATATCACAATATAATCTCAATTTATCAATAAAACATGTGTATATATATATATATATATCACATATATATATATATATATCCCTATGACTACTTGCCAGCACTAAATCATACATGGCAATGGACAATCCACCATTTCGCACAAATCGCCTGGAATTTGTCCTATCCGCGTCGCCTGCAGCAAAGCCTTGGAAGATGATTTTTCTCTGTCAATGCAGTCCTGAAGCCAGCGTGACTCGTTGAGCAAACATGACGGAAACATGAATGATTGTGTCTGTATATACATGTATATATATATATGCCCTACATTGTTCCCATAATATAAAATTGTAATCATAAATGAGATTATATATTACATGCATCTGGGTTGAAATCATCAAACGACATTTGACCAAGGCACCCAAAAAAACATGTTGTTGGAGGTAAGTGATGTAACACGCACATGCATACAGTACATTTCATTTCAATTCATTTCATTATATTCCATTGCATTGGATTGCATTGCATTGAATTGCAAACATACATATATATATATATATTATATATATAAATGGGGATATGATCCAGGATATGCTGAAACCTCTCATACCATATTTTGGGGGGATGCATCTCCATTTACAAGCTATTTTCATACTCACCCTGATACTAGGGTTTTGACTCATCACATGCCGGTCCGGCTCCAGTAAAGGATTGAAACAACACATTCCCCAAAGTAAGCAATGTAGCGAAAAACAACATATTGAGACTGAGATACACAATGAGACTATTCTAGAAGAAAAAACCTAAAAACAAACGGGGAAATCCCTGAAAATCAATCCGAAACATCATAAGAAGTCGCCGGTGTTTTGCAAGATCTGCAAGTTGGGACGACTTTCACATAGTCACTGTATTGTCTCTTGCCTTTGACCTTCCTGGACGGACTATGCAGGACTTGAATCCGCCGGCCTGCCGGCGTGTCTGGTGGATCTTGCTTGTTCGTAGTTGTACTGTTTGTCTTGTCTTTGTCTCTGTCTAGACTTTCCCCTTGGCGCGGNAAAGCCATGGTTTACACAAAACGCCGTTTTACACAAAAACCGTGTTATACACAAAAACCATGTTCTTGCTTGGCATGTGCAAGTGCTGTTTGCAGATTGTAGAATAGCTTTTTCATGCTCTTTCCATANTCTTGCTTGGCATGTGCAAGTGCTGTTTGCAGATTGTAGAATAGCTTTTTCATGCTCTTTCCATAGTGGCCGGCGGAACACGCCGAAGGCGGTTAAATTATGCCTTCCAACCAGCCAAAAAAAACACAATAAAGCACCACCCATGAAACACATCTGTTAAGTGTAGGATCTTGGCCACCCAATTAACCCGTCCTGTCGCTCACTGCAGGCCTGAACTTTCTGGAGAGGTTGGCCATCGATTTTCATCAACCAACCGGTGGGAATCAGGGACATCTATGTGTCCCTGTTCTCCATGAAAACAACAATTATTGGGTAAACCAATTTCTGGAGAAGCCAAATATGGATAGATACAGGGGTAGAGTCCATTTGTTGCCAGTTAAATCATGGTAAATCGCTATATACTACATATGTCACTATATACATTATCAATCATTATCGTATGTATAGAGCTGGTTAGGTCCCACTTTCTGGTGAAATCCCATTTCTGTTGGGCAAAAAAACAGAACTCCCAGAAGCGCTGCCCTGCTTTTCCTGTGCCTCGCTGGCGACCTTGGAAAAAAGAAGACCTCGGGGACGAACCGATACCAGCTATGGCTGATGGGATGCTGAAGGGATTCACAGTGTGCATGTTGTTTTTCTTTTCCAAACAATCAACCAACCGTATGATTACTTTTTGGGTTTCAAGATGTTTTTGTTTACAGTAACTTTTGTTTGTTTGGTTGATTGGTTGGTTGTATGGTTGGTTGGTTGGTTTGTTTTTTGGTCCCCAATCCGTGCAATGTACCATTGGAAGTAATTAAATTACTGAAGATGTTGCTTGATATGTTGCCCTTAAATCAAATCTGCTCGATGTAGTTGAAACACATAGAGATGCTTGAAGTACAACAAAACGCACACTACCACCAGGTCACCAGGGGGCAGCAATACAGAACCATGGTGACATGCAAATCTGTTGTAGTCTTTCTCCAACATAAGAATGGTTTCGAATGGGCTCTACAGTATACAGTAAACAGCTTGTTGATCTCAAAAAACTGGGGATCACTAAGAGGCAGGCATATGCTGGATTGGATTCTTTGTAAACACCATCTGTATTGGTTGTGACCCATTCCTACTGTTTGTTCTTACGTCCCAGACTATTCGCAAAAGGCAAAAACCAAAAGGTCGCCATGGGTCACCAAACTTCACCAGCATTTCTTCTCAAGCATGTTCCAATCAACTCTTGTCACTTAAGAAGCACCCTGGGAATGGAATGAACCTGGACCTGAGACACCCACCTGCAAAGCATATGTAGAAGACCTGGCGAGTTCCAAACGCCAGGAAGTTGGCTGAAAAAATCATTCGAAAAAAAAATGAGAGAAATACCATGCTATACCCCAAAATCGCATAGCATGGCCATCGCAAAAATATGCAAAAATAATGATTCACCGATTCACCCATGGATTTAAGGGGTTAGATTGATTTGTATTGCAGGGAAACAGGAGCGGCGCACTCAGTACACACTAGTTCGCAAAGAAAATGACTCGAACTAACTAGTCAACTAGTCAGTGTCATTCCCCCAATCCATGGTTGACCGTGCAGCATCGTCCCCGGCCTGAAGAAACTTCATGGAAAGCGGTTGGTTGGAATGGACCGCGTGAACGGTATGAAACACGTAAAATGAAAAGGCCTCGAAACAAGGCCTTGAGCTACGCGGCCGAGCGTCAGCAGTTGAAAAAGCTACAGAACGAAATGGCAATGGTTGACCACCAGCAAGCATCAGGGGATGGATCAAAATTGGACATGATAGACACAGCCCCCTAAAGTTGATCAACACTGCACATACAACACTTCAAGATCACATCCGGGATCATCTGACCACAATAACTGGGATGAAATTCTGGTCAACAACGGTAAATCTATGTAACCCAATGGTTTCATAGGATCCTTCAGGCTACCCCCCCAAGGCTTACCCCAACCAGAACTTGGGGTTTCCCAGGCTGCTCCCGCGGGCAAAACTTCCAACCTTCACGCGTCGAAGGCCTGTGTCCACCACAATCCGGACGCTGGGCCTTGCAACTTTGTAGACATCTGGAAAAATGATGCAATGGCATAGTTCAGGGCCAACTATTATGTCATTAAATCAATAAAACTGGGATGTCAGGAACAATGGTCGTTGTTTCCGTGGAAAAAAATATAAGTATTATTTAATCATGCGATTGGCAACTTGAGTATGGGCTGCATCATCTCCCAGTTATATTCAGAGGGATGGAGCCAAGAGTGTTTCAGTTTCAGCCTTGGGACCAGACTTAGCAAAGGGGCCATATGAGTTTATTTGAAATCGGGGTATCCCTCTAAATGGACATGTTGATAAATTTTGATGTAGGGACGATGATGATGATGACGATGATGATGATGGTGATGGTGATGGTGATGATGATGATGATGATGATGATGATGATGATGGTGATGATGGTGATGATGATGATCATCATCATGATCATGATGATCATAATGATGTCGATAAATGATGTCGATAAATGATGTCGATAAATGATGTCGATAAATGATGTCGATAAATGATGTCGATAAATGATCATGATCATGAAACACCATCGTTTTTTTTTTGGGGGGTATACTATTTTCAAACAAACCCATATTGGATCTATTAGTCGGAACGCATCCAATCTAGCAAAGACCTAGTTGATCTATCTTGGTCTGGTCAACCCTCAGCATCTAGCGGCTTTAGTGGGACGCTCCCAACATGGCAGGTAGATTCAGGTAGATAGATCAACATAATTAATGCCATTCCCTCTAATATTAAATACGGCTACCAAAAAGCTCCCAAATAAATAGATCCAGTCCAAATCAGGGTTTCCAGAGTACTCAGAGTGGCATCTAATATTAGGGGAAACGAGATTAGTAATACATAGTGGTGCATAGACAAATTTGATTCGGGACCCCCCCGAACAAAAACATATCCCCATCGATTCCCCAAGTAGTAGACTTCCCATTGGGAAAATAACAAATTACCGTCAGCAAACCCAGGTAAAGAGTAAAATGCCAAGCAAACAATGACCGTAACTTCAAGGCGTCCTCCGTACTTCCGAAACCTCCAAGGTATGTATCCAAGGTTACGGACACCGTCAAGGAAGACTCGGCAATAGGCGTGGCCAAAATCACCTCCAGAACAGCCAAGGTTGACTTGAGAAATGTGGTACCCTCGAGTTTCCCAACGTGGCTAGCTGGGAAATCCCCGCACTAAATGGAGGTTTTAATGGGGACATCATCTGTAAATGCGGACATCATCTGTAAATGGTGGAGAGTAGACCAAATACATCCAAATACCCTATGTTCACCATCTTCGAACATTTGAGGGTTTCATAAACCCTTCGAAATGGGGATCAATACAGTGGTTTTACCGTTTTATCACGCTGTGGGTCACAGTGGATACCTATAAAATATATGCCAATGATACACAAATCCACAAAACTCAAGCGGTTGGTTGATGGGTCTGGATTTGTGACTTTTATGTTCAAAAAATATAAAAGACAGGGCACTGCTGCGGTGGGAGTTTGCAAGACAGCTCAACGCATCTGTCAAATGGACGGCCATCATAGCAAATGCTTGATGAAAACTAAATTTTGGCCAAACTTCAGAACAACTGGGCTGTCCAAACCTGCCCGACTCACAATGGGTGTGGAATCTTGTGGAACTTATGGACTCATCCAAGCTGTCTCTCTAAGGTTGGATTGTGGCATCAAGAAACTCATCAACAGTCCCACACTGGAGTCTGTCAAAATAGGGACTCAAAACCCATGGGTTTCAGCACGAAAAGATAACTAACATTGAATGAATGTAATGGAATGTAGTAGGGCATAGAGTATAAATTATGGGATTACCAATCAACAAGATGCTATTACCAGTAGATGGTCCTATTCCCAACAGCAGTGACTGTTGGGTTTCAATCTCTGGGTCTGGGAGTGGTGCGTCGTCTTTTGCCGAGCCCAAAAAGCGGAACGGAACCGCAACGCCGGAATAATAAAGAGTTGCAAAATGAAGCAAAGCAGGGTTAATGTTGCGAACTTTGGGGGCACTTCCATTTCAGGAAACCCTTACATTTGGTTGATACACAACACCCTAAACTGCCCGCCCATTGGCTTCACCACCGATCTTCGCGTTGTGAACTACGACCCGCGCACCTTTCGCCATCCTTCTCGGGCTTTCAGAACGCTGTCCTGTTCGTGGGTCTCCATGGTTCCATACAAAGGACTGACCTGCTGCGAGCAGGAAACAGGCACATCAGGCTGGCTCCAAATGTGATCGTCAAAGTGGAACCACTGTCAACAAGGAGAATCCCCCAATAGTGCTCAGTGTTAGTTGGACCCTCTTGGTTTTGCCCCAATCTTCACTAAACATGCCATTCTCATTTACATCCATGGTGCCTGTCCTGGGTTGGAAAACAACACATACTCAAGCAAATCATATTCACGATATTAGTTCATTTGATTGGTTTTATCCATACATTTCCCCATCATTGATTGGTCATTGTAATTTTTTTGGGACTGTCCATGTGGTCATAAATGCCCAAACATTGCAATGGCAGAACTGTTTCCAAAAGAGTACCTGTTGCTTCCATCTACACCCCCTAGCATCTCCATAAACATCCATGAACCACATATGTCTTAATCTGTGTCATCAAATGACAGCATGACGCTGTTCATGAAATTGTCTTACAGTGCTCAAGTAAAACTTTACAGGACACCTCGATGTTTGATGGCAAATCCATGGAGTTTCCTAAGGAATTTCATATCAACCTAATCATCCCCATGAGACATGCCATGGTCAAATTACGAGGGATTTTCATGGGCTATGGTCATCCATCCCACAATGGGAATCCCAACTTACCATATTGAATCCCTATGGATTGATGACCATCCCCCATACGTGTTTATATATGTTTATATGTTTTTATATGTTTATAATTGTTTATATATATATATATATGTTTACATAATATTCATATCATCATATCCCCATCAATAGCCCATTAAATCCAGTCCTTGTGGTGAAATCCAACCTTTGACCATGGCACAGACCGGTCGCTGAATGCAGGGAATCGCATGTGGTCGCGCCTGAATCTTCTTGCTCAAATCGACCTTGGAATCATCGATCAGCCGATGCGCCTTAGCGAGGTGAACCGATTGAACATGGGAAACATCTCAAATGTGACAACTTGGAATGAAAACCATTGATGCTTTTTGGGAAATATATGGAAATATTGAGAATGTTGGAAAAGTAGAATGATGAATTCAATGGTCATACTTAATTGATGATGATAGTGAAGCAACTTCCAAAACGCAAGCAGGCACCACGAAAACTATGCATGGGTTTTCAAAACACCATCCCAAAACGTAGGAGGTGGCTGTGTGAAGTGTCTCTGAGAGCAATTCAGTCAATGTTGCAAAACATTCCCTATTTCAACAGTGCTTACTTACCTACACCATCTGGAGACGGAGGTCTTCCATCAAGAGTACAATCCACTGGAAGGTCATCAAGGAAATTGCAGGGCGGATCGCAGATTGAGACATGACACTCACATTCAGCTTAAACATGTCAAACCTTTGCCACTTAAGCTTCATCTCCAGCTTAAACATGTCAAACCTTTGCCACGGAGATTAAATTGCATAGAGTATATATCCGGGTAAGTTATAACATCTCACTTAAGCTGACATTTTGAGATATTATACAGCAGCCATCCAAGGACTCGTTGTGCCCATGTCGCATGACGGGTGCCCACCATTGCGGACCAAGCACCCAGGGCACCAAGTTTTTGGGACGTTGTCCGTCCCCCACCTGGCAGCTGAATGCGATGGCAAAACCCAAAGCCATATGAAATTTTTGTGTGTGTATTGTTGCGAATGTGTATTATACTCCATGATATACCTATGATGTAAGTGACGTGTTTCCATGTGGTTTCATCCGCATCCAGTGTCTGAATTTGTGGACTTCCCAACCAGGCCAGTGCTGCGCCCATGTTGTTCAAAGCTATCCACACATACCTGACTTCAGGAGGGTGCTCTGTTGGGCCATGGATGTAATACAGTAGATGCTGGTTAGCTATACGGCTATACCCAGTTACCATGAAAACAACAGCTTTGGAACTTCGAAGCAGGGACATCGCGACATCAGTTCCACAGTTTGCTGTGCTCCGTTCTTGCGGAAACAACTGGGAAGCCAACATGATTTCTCGCTCGCCAGGCACGAAGACCAAAACGTCACCCTCGTGCTCCTTGAATCACATAAACATCACAAGACATGAGGAACTGGAACATTGATCTGACTGAATTGTGCTGAACTTGAAATGCTTTGTCATTTTGGGACGATTGGTAAGAGTCAATAGTCGGTATATAGTTGGGTTTGTTTGAAAACAGGATACCCCAAAATCCACTGGTTAATCGCCTAATCATAATTTTCCCTAGTATCAAAATTGTCATTTGGAAGCTACAACCATTTTCAAACACACTTCTATTACTTGGATTTTGCTCAAGGAACTCCCCAAAAAAACATTCCCCACAGATCCCCCAAGTAATGGATTTTCCGATTGATCCTTTAGGGAGTTGGTAGATTATGGACATGAACAAACTCTCCATCAACTGAATGATCTGATGATCCCATAGGTATTGACGGTGTTGACCCATCCCGCTCCCGCTCCACCGGGTCCTCCATGGCAGTTTTCACCTGTGTGGCAACGAGATCTGCAAATCGCCGGGGACCTGCACCACAAATCAAGCAGCTGCCATGATGGGTGGAAATAGTGGTGGCAATAGATACTGTAGCCATATTTGGGTATAGGTCATAATTGGGTATCCCTAAAAATAGATGGTGAGTACTGAACATAAACTTATATAAATCTGTGGTCCCCCAGGTCTTTAATTTTGACCCATAACCATTTGTGTTTAATGAGAAATAGATCTGACTGTCTGACTAACCGCCTTTCTTGTGGCGTTTTGTTTCTGGATTAAGCGAATGGGAAAGCAATGATTCACCAGTGGATGGAATGAGG
Source organism: Symbiodinium sp. clade C Y103 (assembly GCA_003297045.1). Taxonomy (NCBI): domain Eukaryota; class Dinophyceae; order Suessiales; family Symbiodiniaceae; genus Cladocopium; species Cladocopium sp. clade C. Next base: position 628,182 of record BGPT01000010.1, read on the forward strand.
TACGATCCCCCCAAACTAACATAGACCCTGAGTAATTATTATGCCAATGTGTGGAGGAGAAATAATCCTCCACCATTCCACCCCTCTATTTGCGAGGATCTATTTTAATTGAACCAAATTAATGTGGTAACCAAATCATAAACAATCCCCAAAATCACCACAAATGGGTGATATAAAACATCCTAAATGGTAGGTTTTGTATTGGGTTTCCCATGTTGGTTAAAGCCACATGGATTGTCAAGCCGCAGTGAACGGCAGTTAAGAACTGGGGACATTGAGGGATGATGCTCACAATGTCTGGAAATTGTCTTCCATGGATGACCAATTGACCAACAAACCTTGCTTACATCTGGGTCAAAATCTCTGAACCTACGTCCGAACCTAGTTGACCAATTAACAAAAACATATATGTCAACTCTCCAAGTGTTTTCTTCTCATGTTTTTTCGTCATGACTAGTGATGTCTGCATATCTTTGGGTATTTCCAGCGTTTGAACATCATCTTCCAGCGAGATCCCTCGCCTTGCGGTTCCCAGTCGGTCAATCGCAAGGCGCCGGTGTAAAGAACCTGCACGGGGAAGCACCTGGCACAACGGTTTTCGCGTCTCTGAGCAACCTGGACCCTGGTGATACGTTGGGATCAAACACCTGGAACACAAAGTTGCATGTCGGAAGATGTCGGAAGCTCATGTTCATCATGTTCCAAAGCCTTCTTTTTGTTCAGTCACACAAAAGCCCCTCAATGTTTTTGATGTACGTGATACTGTACATTCACATACATTCACAATGATATTTTCCCTAAAATACTGCATTGAATACTCCCAGTCTGGGGCACCAATTCGTGAACGGATTCAATACGAATCCAGAGTTTCGCCAGGACTGTATAATCTAGGGTTTCAATGGTATTTGAGATGGGTTTGTCTGAAAATAGCTTCGCTTTAGCGTTATCATCACTTTCTCATGAAAATCCCTATGGAGGCTCCATCCCCCGTTTCACACAAATTGTGTTCGCCTCCCCTCGCTGATGATGGTACGCGCGTTGCCCAAGAGTCCAGAGACCTGGTCACGGTGATTTCCAATCTACTGGGGGATCCACAAGAAGAAGTGACTAATCCCCAACTATCATCCTCTTGGGGGCTAATATGAAGGACAGGTCATTCAACATATCATCTCAAGATCACATCTCAAGTACTAGGTATATGCAATTATGCACAATTTCATACACCACAAATTTGGAACAGTTTGTTTACGACCCAGTATGTAATATGTTGTTCGAATATGTGTTGGATTGCAACATTCAAAGCCCTGCCTGAAACCACCAGCGAACAGCTGACCATCGACTCACAATGAGAATGATGATCCTCAAGTCCTATATGCTTGGGGTTGTAACCTCTTCTCTGAATGATTTTTTGGACATTTGGCACAGAAAATATCCAAGAGTCAAGGAATACCTACTGAGGCCAAATGGGTCAGTGGCTTGCCTGGCACCCGGTAATGTTCACCCCAGAACCTACTGCATCATACTGCATCCCTGAAAAAAACTCATGTAAAATCATAGTTTTCAATCCCCATAGCTATGAACTATTGATTATATCTTGGTCATTCGATGTCATTGGTTGTTATATAGTTAATTATTACTAGAATTGTCAGCTCTTCCCATGGTTTACTATGAAATTTATCATACAATATTGTATATTTTAAGATTGAGTTTTTAGTTTCATGTTGTTCTATATGTTTTATGGTTGTGTATTCCTTATCATTATGCTTTGGTACGGGAATTCACCCCGGCTATGGGGGAATCACTGGTGAAGAATCCATGGGCCCGCACCTGCTCCGCCAAAGTGCCAAAGGTGGCACTCATGATGACCAGCCGCGCGGCCAGCCGCCTGGTCCGCAGTGATTGCTCAAAAACCTCGTTGTGTGTTTTCTATGATTCACACGTGTGACATGTCGAGTTCATAGATTTATGAAAGGCTTATGTGGTTTTTAAATGGATGTTACAAGTAAGTAACCGGGAGTCACAAACCACGTCAGATCAACATGGTTTATGTTCCAGTTCCAGCGTCCATGTTGCAACCTTTTTCATCTGATGCACCATTGTACACATATCGCATTTTTCACTGTGGTCACATCATGAGAGTAATTAATCCGAATATTATGATAACCAATTACATGATAACATATCATGTGCAATAAATCTATATAACATGAGATGGTGAAACATGAACATGACTTTTCTGGCATTAATTTTTGACCGAACTCGACCAATCTTAGATACCCATAGATATTCCACAAAAACAGAGTTTTTGAGTTCGCCATCATGCATTACATGACCATTTCCATCCATTTCCAAAAAAAATATTAAACATACTCAGTGAGTCACCACTCCATCCTATCACACGCGCCATCAGTCCTTTGTCTCTTCAAATGTAGACATAGTGCAAAGGCCAGGTCGGACTCAATGCTACGTTCGTGGAATTCGTCGAAACAAATGCAACCAATGCCTGGCGACACCGACGCTGCTGGGGGCTGGGCCAAGGTCGCTGTAACCTCTGCGAAACAAAATGTTTCTAGAGGTTTTGAACAAGTGTTGAAACGATATTGTTCATCCACAATAAAACCTGCAAACAGTTCAAATTCACTTCAACCCAATGTAAAACGGTTGATCAAAAATAATTGTAGAGATGGCCTGCAAAGGCCGGCGCATGCAAGTAATAATTTAACGTGGAGCCCAGCGGCTGCGAACAACTGAAAACCATGAGTTTTGTTTTTCCAGCTCATCTTGGAGATCATTGGGGCAACACTGGGACGAAATGAAAAAAAACGTTCCGGCATCCACTCATCGCTAGGGTGCTAGAGATCAATGAAAAGACATGGTCAAAGACCATCTAACCGTATATTCTCAGCATACTGCTGAAAGGGGCGATTCTTGCAGTCCCAGGTGTTTAACATGTTTACCATCCATTTTTTCTACACCTGAACCAGTCTGATCGCAGCCTTCCAAATCTGGATTCTGGCCCAGCAGGCGAAGCAGCACACCTTCGGTGACGACCTTCCGGGTAAGCCATCGCTAGTGGAAGCTGCATTTATTTGCGCGCCCTGCCCCCCCCCCACCCCCCCCCGCAAGGGTGACATGTATGGAAATGTTGGATTGAAACTATGAAAATTGTGAATATTTGCTTCACTTTCAATTTTTAGCATGTTGCAGAGTTGGACAAGAGCCCCTGGCTGTCATTGGCTGTCCATATAGACCTTTTTGCCTTCATTTCCGTTTGGAATGATTGCCTCATGACTGACCCTTCACAGCCCACGTGTTTTGTGCATTTTTCCATTTTGCATCTACAGCGAAACATAGCCATGGATCCCTCGCATCTCTTTGTTGGACTGCTTCGTGAATAAATCCACTACAAAAACCATAGTTTGGGGGTGTTTGATAATTGGGGGAGGAAGGAACTAGTACACAACCATCGTCAACGCAACAAATACATAGAAGCAGCCCAAAGTGGCAATGCTGACTTGGAAAATCATCTTGCAAAATCTTACAAATCCCATCGAATCCCTTTCACATCCTTTCACCATTTCTTTGGGTTCTACATGGTTCTACGTCAGCTTTTCCGGGCGGTACCGGCGCGTTTTCACGTCCAGCCTCGATACGCGTCCGATTGGACACGATGGCTTCGTGCCGGATCCGATAACCTGGAAGGTTTTTCCTTCATGAATGATGGTGTGGATCGGAAAATACCCTCTGGTCAACTAACATAGCTGTGAAAATGGACCATTTATAGATGGTTTAGCTAGTAGAAAGCTAGTAGACATGGTGATTTTCCATAGTTATGTTAGTTTATCAGAGGATATCCCTCATGTGTTACAGTGTGGTATGAGGTGTCCATAGGTGTCCCATGTGCATGTCCCAGCTAGTCTACCCCAATCTCAGCCACACATTGCTTTGGCACTTGTGACCCATCTGTCCCATCATTTACATCTCCATTTGAAATTTACTCTCTGGTAAACCAACATAGCTATTGAAAATGGTCATTTATAGTTGACTTTGCTATTTTGTTATCAAATGCTACTTTTCATAGTTATGTTTGTTTACCAGAGGGTATCATTTTTCTCTGACTTTCTCCAATATCTCATAATATCTTCCTGTGTCAACTTGACCCTCTGTAAATAGCTAGGCTATAGATTGCCTATTTAGTTCGATGAATAGATAGTGATTTCCATGGTAGCTATGAAACAATGTCCAAAAAGATGTTGCAGTGATCCATACTTATTCATTTATTCCCATTACCCTCTGGTAAATTAACATAACTATGGAAAATCACCATTTTTTATGGGAAAATCCACTATCAATGGCCATCTTCAATAGCTATGTTGGTTTACCAGAGGGTATAAATTTTCAAGGCCCTTAAACTGATGGTGAAGTCCCCAAAATTCCCGGGCGGTCCCAAAGCATCCAGGCTTTGCTGGGCTGCCAGGCCAATAGTCTCTCCAATGGATTCCCCCCAAAGCTCTGCCATGCGCCTGTAGCTCTGGTGCCCTCCCGAAAAAAATGGAGGTGTTAAGGGGAAAATCATCCAAAATTATGGCGATTTTCCATGGCGAACTGTTAAATAACCATGGGGTATAAAATTCTATACAATCTACACGTATAGGTATACAAAGTATTTGTACATGAGTATGATATGCAGCTACACCAGATATGTATCTGTTCATGGCTATCAGCATTTTGCATGCAGCATATACATCTATACAACATTATACAACTGTATATTTGCCTGTAGCTGCTAGAATTGTTAGAGCCAAGCACCTTGGAAGCCACTAACATGCACATGCTGCACAAATCACCTCAATCTAATGGGTGCCCGCACTGAGCAACACTGATGCAAGTGATGCGCCGTGGTTGCAACACAATGACCTGTGAAACAGGTTGGCGAAACCACCATGAACGGTGCTTCTCGGTGGTTGATTTCCCCAGATCTACAGACTAGCATCGTTGGACTCCAACTCTGAACACCTCCAGAACTGCTGTAGCCCTTTGGCAGTTCAAGGACCTCTGCAAATAGAGGGCAAGGGATTTTCCGTTGACATGTTTGTTCACCATATTTCCAAGGATTCTGGCAACACATTTCTCACCAACACCAACACCTTGTTGAGAAACCCAGGAGTTGACCTGTTCTAGTTGGGGAAATGTTTCATGGCGCAGTCATATTGGGGCCGGGTCAAAATCGGGTAAACATGACCCAACATGTGGTCCTCTTGGCTTCCGAATGACCAAAGATGACCAAAAGACCATACTGGTTGTTTATCTCAACCCATTCTCACCCCATCGCATCTGGTCAACGGTCAAGGGGACGGTCCTGGAAGTCAGTACACGGCCTTTCACTGGTTTAAACCTCCCTGTGAACGGATTTTTTGTGGAATAGTTCATGGATCAAGCTAAATTAGTATCTGGCCACTAACATTCAATTGTTCACATATATTCACAATAACCTAGGTTAGTATCTGGCTGGATTTTTACAACTCACCAACCTGAACATAGCTGAAAAGTAAGGCCATTTGGGGATGATTCCCCATCATGCCAGAATCCCGTCACGACATGAGCTCATTCAATATCCCAAACATATCTGATATCCTCCAAACAATCCTAGTTGATATCCCAAGCACATCCTAAGTATATCCCAAAAGCATCCCAATGATATCCGCAACAACAAATCCCTAGTTATTCTGGGTAACCCAGGACCCATCGAGTCATCCCCACCTTGCCGTCGACCATGCCGCCATCCAGCAAGGCTAAGGGAACCACGGTGGTCTTTCCGGCACCGGTGGGTGCCTGGGAAGATTGGGCCCATGAGGGCCCATGGTGATGGCGACAAATCCGGGAGGATTGAATATAACTGTTGACATATTTGATCGTTAGTTCATCCTAAATAGGATTTAATATGATTTAATAGTAATTAATAGTAATTAGATGTAATTAGGATAGCTGTAATTAAGGTCAATCCACCCAGTCCCACTGACTCCAGTCGGACTAACCCCACCTGCAAGACCAAGTCCGCTGAAGTGGATTTGCAATGCTCCAGCACCGAAGGTAAAATCTGCTGGATGGGCAAATCCTGGGCAGTTCTCCCCATGATCAGGTGGACATCCACCGACCTGGAAGGGACCCATCTTCCAAACACCCGAAAGAGACCAGTAGCAAAGCCTGTAGGGCACGTTTGAGGTCTACAGTATGAATTTGTGTTTTTTTTTTTGGAGGTAATTGAGAGTAATTCTCTCGATATCCGCAAGTTTCGTCGGTGTTTACTCAATTGCTTCAGTGGATCCAAAACTGGAGGCATCAATAACACCCCCTAAGCAACCCTAGGTCCTAGGTGAAGAAATGTGAAAAATCCAAGGTGATTTTCACGTTCTGCTCATCTTTTGAAGACATCAACACTGAGTGAACACCCGGCTGGGGCGTCTCTGCTACATCTCTGTAGGGCCGTGCTGAGCCTGCCACACACAAAGCCACCAGCCGCTCAAGTCCGGATCGTTTAATAGTGGGTCTAATATTCGCTGAGCAGTCAGCTAACGGGGGAATTCAAGCCAACAACAACAAAAGTCAATGCATGTGCCAACAGAGTTCATCTTGTTCAAATTTTGGGTGGTCAGTGTTCCACCTGGGTGGGGGGGTTTGTCCAAGTGCCATTAACAATGTTTCCATTTTTTTGGGGTGGTTGTTGTGGTGGGATTCCAACCCTGTGCTCGAGCATGATTCAACTGAATTCCATGACAATTTGGAACCGGCTTTGGCATAAATTAGCAGCTGGTACCTGGTAGCACATTGCGACTTGGATGCCTCATAGACTACCTCTACAAAGTGACATCAACTACTTCAAATCAAAAGTAGGTCCCATCATACTCCACCGAATCACAATTTACAACATTGACAAATCATATAGTTTCATATCAACATCTTGTGTTGGCATGATTCTGGGTTTCAAAGATCTTCGTGTGTTTTCAACGGCACTGCGCTGGTCCGAAAACCACAACGCGACAGGCCGGCCTGATGCGCTGGCCGCCTGGTGGAGATGTGGATGTGCATCCACTATATGTTTTTGTTTATTTTTTCGTGTATGTACTCTTGTGTGGGAAAGATATGGATGACATTAAACACATACATGTGCATGTATGTATATACATGCATATATATATATACAAAAATGTCTGTACATTTGAAAACTATACACATAATCATCCTGGGATGAATCTTAGAATATGGAATTTGTATAATTATATATGTCTATATACGTATGTGTGTGTGTCACGACATGAGGTGCCATTGGGTGCATCAAACGCCGAATCAGTGAATAAGTATGAACCTGGTGGATGATCATACATGATTATACATGATCATGAAGTGATCATCCTTGTACCCCATCATCCAATTCAATGTCCGACCCAAAAAAGGTTGGACAAGGACGCAACATGACGCTTCAGGTAGGGCAAAACATTGTTGCTGGCTAGATCCATGGCCAAGCCTCAAAATCTTTGTGGATATTGAAATATACTACAATGTAAATACAGTATACTTGGTGGTTCCCTGCAGGAATCCTAAGTAAGTCAGTCGACCCCAGTTCTAAGTGGGGCAGTTGGGTTAGTCCAGCTAATATGATGTTTCGTTTCATCCCGTTGACCAAGTGGAGTAAATCATCAAGCAGCTGATACATATCTATCCACGTGTCTATCTTTCTATCTAATCATCTAGCTATCTTACTAATCTAGCTATCTATCTGGACTAAAAATGACCTGCCTTTTCTGGTTCCGCTGAGCCATTACCTACCCTTCCAAGCCACCACCCAGCCCCCGCCCAAAATCATCACCTTTCTCCTGGAGCTCAAAATCGGCGCTCCGCTGCGCCGGGGCCTGCACATAACAACGTTCTATAGTGAAATCAACGTAGCAATGCAAACATATAGATGTAAATAATGGAATGGTGAGCTATACGTTCGAGGACAAGACTCTATCTTTATACATACCGGTTAGATATTATGGGATACTTTGCAAAAAAAATAAGAGCACACTGGTACAATATCAATCAAACTAACCGTTGTGAAGCTGCATCCCAATGTCTGACGGCACCTGTCCATGACTGGAGAAGCGACAGCCTGGAGCTAGGGGAATTAGCCTCTGGGAATCTAAGATAGCCATGGAAAAAAAAAGGCCATGGTTGGGACATCTGCACATGGGTAAATTTCCATGGCTATGGTAAAAGGTTTTTTTTTGCTGCATGTTAGAGACACAGAAAGAGGTTCCACGCGATTCGTTCTGATAATTTCATGATAATCCACATCATGGTGTCTAAAGTCCGAAGAACAAGGACATGACTTTGTTAGAACATGGTTTCCTCCCAATTCCGACATGGTTTATCACCACTTTTCCCCATCAACAGAGCCATTTTTTGGGGTATCTCATCCCCCATTTTCAGGTCCATAGCCAGTGATCCCTCTCCCCGTCTCAGTGCCACACAAACACGGCAGTGCCTAAAGATGGGGCGTCTCTACATCCCAACCGCACATACCGTTGGGATCAAAGGTGGAGGGTTTATAGAATGGGGAAATCAATGGAAATCATCGATAAATGGGGCATGTGTGATTACTGAAGGGTATGTGTATGAATCTGGATGCCCCAAGCACTTCTAACAGCACCATGCTTGATCAAGGGCCAAACGAAGCTGGCGTCTTTGCGCACGGCACGCACCTCAGGACATTGGAGAGGTCACATTTGAGCAGCAAAGTATGACTGGGGCCCACCCCCCAATTCATCAACCATGGTTTGTTAATCTGGGGTTGGCATTACAAAGTACCACTTCTACCAACTCTTGCATGCAAAATTGCTCAATGCAGTAGCTGCTTGGTGGTTTCAATCCGAGAAAACATGACGGTGAGTTGGGTTCAGCACGTTTATCACCCCAAAAGCTAATATGAAGCAAAACAGGTGACTGGCAATGAACTGTGGAATCCTCTGCTCTGGGTAAGTTTTCCCTGAAATCACACATAATTAACTGAACCACACCAAGCACCTCATCCAAATAGGTTTGTTGCCATAACTAACATATATCTGACTATTATCTACTTATATGTGGATATTATACTCCAAGAAAAAAAACATAGCAATAAACGACGAGAAAGAAAACATCTTCTGAAGGCTCCCAAACGTGTGGCTAGAACTCCCGAGGCCCACCTCAGCTGACGGCATCACCAGATTAGATGTGTGTGGCTGACTTGGTCAAATTGCTCCAATTCCTGGAGTGGTAATCCTTGAGTGATTTTTGGGCATGATTCCCATTCATTTATGCAGTCTTGAAATCCCCTTTGGCTCCTGACAAACAAGCAAAACAAGTCGAAGGAATTGCACCTGCAGCGCCACATAAAATAGCAATGCATGGCATGCATGGCATGAACAGCACATACTTAGATGCAGAGGATTTGGATACAGGTGAATTTGGTTCATAGTAGATCATACAGTCATGAAACTGCAAAAGACTTGCCTCCATTTTGCTGATTCCCCCCTGATAAATGTTCGTAAAGTAATATACCACAAAACACAAGTATTGTATAGTATTATCATGTGCAAGCAATACGGGAACCACTGGAGAAACTCGTTAGGGTCGGGAGTGTGTCAACTGGCCACGTGAACATGGAAATCACTGAGTGATCATTCCTGTCCTTTCAAATTGGCTCCCTGAATTGAATTCTTCCTCTGTTTACCAAGATGCGGGAAAACTCAAGCTTCCAAGAAACGAATCAAACACATAACCGACACTTGCTTGATTGAAATCTTTCGGAGAGCGGCTGCAAGAAATGTCCATTGAACCAGCGGAGTTTGCTTGGAAACCCAGGGTATGGTGCGCCTCTTCTTGACGGCTCCTGGGGGTGGCAATGATGGGCTAAGACTTGTCCCAGGAAACACATGAGCTAAACTAACATTGATAAAATATTCTGTTGGAATTCGCCTGCTCACCCGGACTCCCGATTTTTTAGACATAAAACGGTGGTCCACCTTGACCTACTGTCATGGCACATCTAAAGAATCCCTACCCAGGATGCCAGGGGTCTGACACCCTCTAAAAAATCATGACCCGTGCAACCATCTACAAAAAACACAAAACATACTATACAAACTAAAAAAAAAAACTCTCTAAAGAATAGGGAGTCCATGCTAGCCACGTGATGTCACCCTCCCTAAAACACCACATGTTTGTCTTGCACACCGCAGTTGCCTCATCTGTGATATAAGCGATGGCCGGCGCACAACAACAGCTTTTGCAAATCTCCAAAATTGAAAAACATGTCAAGTCACCCGCAAAATGCCCTCTCTAAAAAATCATCACCCAGGATGCCCCTACAGGAAAACGGGGAGTCGATGTTCGCCATGCAGAAAAAAACACCTGTCTACCGTCTACCACAGAAAAACATTTTAGGGGACTGGGACAACCCGGGCTGTCCGATTCTTTAGAGGAAATTCCCAGGGGATCATAAAATATCATAAAATATCATAAATCTGGATGGGGAAGTGGCAGGTGAACCAAGAACATATGGATTTAATTCAGGCCTCCGAATAATTCACCACACTAAACCGATGTCAAAAGGACAGGAATAGATCCACTGCTAAACCATGGTTTCTGCGAGGGTCTTTATCATGTGTCGCCAGTTGAGATGCATGATGCCAGGATGGAAGAGCACAAATGCTTCCAGTAACCAACAAATGTGACAATTGTGACTATCATGTGGTTGGAAAACTCGTGGCTCTCTGGTTTGCAACGCATATGGATAAAATCCCCATGCCAAATAGATAGAAAAGTGTAAAATCCCACCAAAATAGTCAAGAATCTATCCTTTTCTATCTATTTGGGGATAGTTATACAACATTATACAACCATAGGTCCAACTTCCGTTTGTTCGGAACCACTGTACGGTTGTTGTTGCGGGAGCACCTGGTGCCAGAATGCCAAAGGCTCCGCAAACCTATGCAGCGAGGGTAAGTCAAGACATTTGGGGGACAACCACATAGGATAATTCAAAAACATATAGACCATTTTTTTTGGGATATACAATAGATATGTAGCACACTGATGCACCAGCTAATAAATACTGCACTTACGAAATTCGGTGATCATCCACATACAGCAACGGCGTGGATTTCCTCATCAAACACATGGGTAATGGGATCGAATGGTTGGAAAACCTGGAGCACAAAATACATACAAAGACCTCCCGCATGAATTGCAGTAAAGTGTTCAACCAACAACCATCAATTCAATCCATCTATATATATAGACAAAAAACATACCTGTATACATATATATTGTATATATAATATGAATTTATTTATAGATAAAATTGTACAAATATGCGCATTATGTATGGGGTATAATTGTATATTTAGAGGTTGTAGTAAGTCTGAACCTTCGGACCAAACCCTGGACTTCACCATAGAAACGCTGGTGAGGTTGTTGTGAGGTCAGTGTCATTTACATGCTGTCATCTCAACATATCATAGGACACTTAGGACACCATTCTATATCCTTGGCTGGTTCTCATTTTCTGTAGTGAAACTGAAATATAAATTGCAGTTACCTCCCCGCCATTGTAACACAAACCTTTCAATATTGATTTCCGGTGAATAATTCTACTTCTTGCCATTCAAATCATCAAATCCACAAGTTATTTCCTGCAGCATATATTGTTTCTTGTTTCAACCAGGCTTGGCATGCCCCGGGAATCCTAAGCCCCTACTTACCCTGCTGATCTAAGTGAGGTGGTACCCCACTTACCCACTGTCAATCAAACATGGCCAGCTGGGAAATCCCCCGGTCTTCATGGGGCTCCCGAGGAATCGCACCTTGCAGCTCTCAGCAAGCTCCAGCCATGTGTGGCTGGCCATCTTAGGGCGCTGGGACGCCTCAGAATCAGAAAAAAGATCTCAATGGTAATTGTCTCTGCCATGTTTCATTGATTTCATTGATGTCTTCTCGTATGCTTCTGGAAATATTGCCCAGATGCCTTGGAAAGCCATCGCACAAATTTATTCATCGAGAGTTCCTTCCACTTCTTAGGGGTACGGTCTTGTGTGGCCAACTCATTGCATACAGATTGCTGTAGGCCAGGCCCCCAGGGACAAGGAGCTCGCGGCAACTCAAATGTAGGCAGTGCATGTTTCTGTTTCCAAGGCGCACCACAACTTCCAGAACGAAGGGCTCGTAGCATTTCATTTTGTGTTCGGGAGCTTGCTCACATTTCTGTTCCGCAAATTTCGTGTCTCAAAAACAAAAATGGAAGGTCAATAAAAAGATGGATGATGGGTACATGTGATATATATATATCTAGGGTCAAGGCTTGAGGTTCCCCGGAGAACGAAGGAACCTCGAGTCTTGACATATAAAATATAGCAGGTTTACAGAAGGGTGGGGGGTTGGTGGG